>FMBT01000599.1:0-39367 GCA_900095095.1 Fragilariopsis cylindrus CCMP1102
TTTATAAGATTGGTTGACCTCACTCGCGGCATATTTGTATACTTAAGTTAGCCGCTGTTATCATTATATTTTAAATAGGGCTATAGTTACAATTTTTATAAATGTTATTTTTGCCGTTACAAAACAACCACGCACAAGCCAACGAGGAGGATGTCAAGTCAATCATTACAAGAAAGAAGAAACAATTTTAAAAAATGAAATTATTTGACGTCATACAGTAATACTGTACTACTAGGTAACGTTACGCGCGTGGAAAATTTACGGTACGGTATGTGCAACAACAACAAAAATAGTGAATTATTCTGCCTAGAAGAATGCAATGATGAGCAGCTAGCAACAATACTACAATAGACAAAAAATGCTTTGCTTTGCTTTGCTTTCATCATCATGAGTACTATGATATACTATACATGTTATAATAACTACTAACAACTTGTAAGTATAGTAGGACTAGTACATTATAGTAGGGCCTTGCATTGAATTTGCCCAGTTTAATAACAATTAGCTTTCGGGACTTGTTATGATGTTGTCACCCTATTAGAAGAACAAACTGTTTGATGATTTGATATTATAATTTCTAAGATTGTTCTCTTCTTCCTTTTCTTATTCTTCTGCTTCCTATTCCTATTATTCTGTGTGTGTGTGTGCGTGTGTGCGTGCGTTAGCTATCCAGCTAGGCAACCAAAAAACACCAATACATGTAAATACACCTCCATGGCTGCACTAACAAGCTACATAACCAACAAGAAGAAGAAGAACACAAAGCACCAGATGGTAAGCAACAAAGCACTATAAACAATAATCAGACCATGAAATAACAATGGTAAAACAATATTTTGTAAGATAATATTTAAATTCAAGTGTAGTGTTAGTAAGAATGGTTCTCCTACAGCTATCTAAAGCATTCCCTCACTACCCTTTGTTGAGGATGACCAAGGAGTTGCTCTTTGCTCTGTTGTGGCACTAGAAAAGCTACATGGGTACGATACAGTTGAAAGATTTGAGTCTACAAAAGAATGCAGGATAAATTGGACTGACAGGATTTATGGATTGGTCAACCTAAATATGATAGATAAAACTAAGTAGGAGTGGATCCACTGGTGAAACGCCACTATTGTTGTCTTTTACCACAACACAATCTTTTTATCACTGCAACATTTTACAGGAAGTGCATAGCAAATAATGGTCACACAGCAGCAGTTCTTGTTGTTGTTTCACAACATCATGGGTTGACATGAATAGAGGTAAACCCGGCATGTGTCAGGCTTATGAGGAGTGTACGGAAATGGGTGATACTAACATACCATCACCTTATATATGCAACCAATAAGATAGTGGAATCACTACTATTAGCAACCGGGACTCAAGCCACCAGTACTAGCCAGTACAATAAGACTACTGCAGTCCAGCTTGACAGTTGCAGCAAGACAAGCCATACCAACTCACAACTAGCCTAGTCAAATAGATAGCTCATCATCACTATAGATATCACCTTGATACTAAGCCACTGAAGTTTAAAAAAATTGAAGACACAAACAAAATAGGCAAACAAGCAAAGAGCCCAAACAGAAAGAAAACAGATCATAATATACGCAACCACAAATACCACAAGTGAGAAAGAAAACAATCTAACAGACATCACCCGTAATGACAGCCTGCAACTGTTATCTGTAGCATTAAAACGAGAGGAGAAATTAGCAGAAAATTGTAAACAAGGGTCCTAGGTGCAGGTTCACAAAATATGATCATAGGCATTCATACGCTATATGGAACAACAGTAATTGGCTCAAAAAGAGACAGGTAATATCACAAATTATCCCACCAGCCAACCCAGGAGCACACAATGGGACAACATTTACAACAACAGCAACTAGAATACATTTCAACATCAACTAGAATCAGAAGTTCACAGAGCATCCAAACTAGTATGGAACCAATACAAACTGGCAGAAGCAGCAACAAAGAAAAAGATCATGCATGCTTTCAGAGAATACCACTACCTCAATTTACAGGATGATAATGGAGATGTAGTCAGATACACATCATCTAATGGGTGACCAGTATGTTCAGCCATAGGATGTAGTAGACCAAGTCACAGAGATAGAAAAAACCTGGAACATGATTGTAGTCCAGTGTATAACAAAGTGGTACATAGGATGCAAGGACACACTCTAGACTTATTAAACAGAACTAATAATGAAGTAACATCAAACTCATCCACCATGGGTTAGACAAATTCAAAAAAAACCTCAACTTGAAATATATCACAAAGGCCATTAATGAGAATACAATTGATATAGAGACACTGAAAGCAGTTTTATTTGCTAGTGGAGTAAACACACAGGTGCATCAGAACAAAGAGAACCAACAAATTCTTGCACAGGCAACAGTTGAAGCAAATGATAATATTGAACAATTGGAAAAATAACAAGCGCAATTATATGCAGCTCTAATGGCAAGTCAACCACGGTAGTCACCACTGCAAGATATGACAGTGGCAACAAATTGTCTGAAAGTAGACGAGGAGGAAGTGGCAATAGCAACAAAGAAGGAGGCAAAAGCTACATCAGCAATGGAAAAGGTGGTTGGAGTCATGGCACAATGATTGAAATAGTATAGAATAAAAATAATAAAGAAACTATTAGCAGCAAATCACAATGTCATTCCTTCAGCAATAAAACGCAATATAGGAAATCAATGTACGTAAAATACTAGAAAATGAAACTACAACTGACACTGTAGCGGATTCAGCAGCAACATGTCATTTCTTTCCAAATGAAAAAAAGAAGAACAAAAAACACAATCATCGAATCGAAGGAGGATATAGGACATATTTGGCTGTTTAGGTTGTATATTGAAGAAATCAAACTATTCTAAATCAGCATTGGTCTTTTCTATGTTTAAGTGAATGTAGCCTATCATTTCCGCTTCATTTACATATTTATCGCTGTCGCACCATGACTAAATTGTGTTGTTGTGGGGTAAATAGTTCACAATGTTTCTTGACTTCACTGTTTTCTTTCATCTTGAGAAGCTGATTACTGTATATGTAATCATTGATCTGTTTGGGACTTCGAGTTTTGACATATCTAGATATTCTTGCGTACTTATCTTTTTCGTTTCTGTATAAGCCTATTCCCTCAATGATTAGCTTGCGTTCGTTTGCAGAATATGTACCGTACCGGAATTCATTGTCTTCGTCAAATTTTTCCTCGTCACTACTATCTGTATCTGAACCAGATGAATTACGATCTTGATCATCTGTACTTTCCTCTTTGTTTTTACCATTAAATTTTCTTTGGAATTTTACACTACGTGCATGGTCTCTTAACTTGTTAGCTGTCCGCCAAGGAAGCAGTTCGTCCCGGATTGTAGACCACCGATTTCCATATTTCTCAAGACCTTGATGTAAAAGAGTTTGTTCTTTAGGAGTAAATTTTCCGTTGTTCACTTCTGGGAGATATGATGTAGTCGAAGTGGGTCGCTTTCCGTGGTTTCCTCCAGCATTGTTTTCATCATCTTCGTCGTCGTCATTGGACTTGAAATACCTATATCCGTACATCTTTGTTTGATCTATAGTACGGGTTTTAACAAATTCCGAGGTAATTTTCCTATAATTCTTCCCATACTTCTTCAAACCTTTTAGGAAAAGCGTTTGTTCAGCGGGAGACCTTTTACATTTGAATTCAAAGTAGTTTTAAATAATGAGGGAAATTGAAAGAATGAGAAACATGGAAAGTTTTGTTGCTGGGCCAATTTGAGTGCATCACAATTAATTTACGTACCATTTGCCTTGCTTCAATTGTCGATTGCTGGTCGACTGTTTTGTTATTGGAGTTATAGCCTTCTTACGACTTGATTTTGAGGGTCGCGTACTTTTCTTACACTTCGATTTTTATTGTCGTCCTGATGTTCGTCCGGTTCTTCGGTCTGCCAAGCCGGTCGTTTACGCTTTCGAGACCCAAATTGTTCTGTATCCCAGTATGATGAATCACCATTGTGACCTTGAAGTTCTTTTAACTTTGTCGATGAATCTGCATTATCCATCTCAGACGTAGATAAAATAGCAGTTGTCCTTATGCGTTTCTTTTTGCTTCGACGTTCGTCAATCGGCTTATGAGGATTTTCAAAAAAGGTATGGGCATGATTAATAATCTGCCTAACCGTACGTGTCGGTAGAAGTTTATAGTATTCAATTTCGTTTCCAAAAGTATCTAAACCACGACGTGTACCTAATAACTTAATACCATCCAAGAAAAGTTCATGTTCTTCATAAGTAAACTCGCCTTCATTCAATATGCATCCATTATCCTTGAAATAAGCTTCCGCATGCTGTTGAACGATCTCGAGCATTTCAGAGTCCATCGCGCGACGATCCAATGATGTCTGTTCTATTGGAAGACTTCGAACCGTGGCGTCGTAGTTTTGTTTGATACAATCATTCTGCATAGTAGTTGCTTGTTTCTCAAAGTAATAAGATGCATAATTTAAAATTTGTTCCGCCGTACGGTTCATCAAAAGTTTTCTGTCATGCATCATCTTAGCAAAATCATTTTTTCCATCAATAGTTGGGTCCCAAAATAATTTAATTCCCTTCAGAAAACTACCCTTCTCGTAGTTAGTCCATGGATGTCCAATTATTTTTGGATCGTTCTTCTTTTTCCCGCGATTTCTACCCCTACTTGATACACGCCAAAGAATTTCTTTATCAGTTTTGCTAGTCGTCATTGCAACGCCGCCATCGCCGTCGCAATCGCCATCACCGTGGTTGAGTAACGGAGTAGAATTCACAACTTTCTGCCTATTTTCGACTGTGACAAAGGAGTCGTCAGTATCGAGTGATTTCGTACTGTTTCTCATATCCTTTTGCGTATCGTCGACTGCAGTATCGAAACCTCCCATACTTCTTCCTCGAGTGACCCCATCTCCGGTATTGATTTTTTCTTCCACATTTCTATCGACAGAATTAACGTCAGTATCATTTTTGATTAAACGACGCCGACTCTTGGCAGATCGATTCATAGATTTGAAAAGCAGTTTCATATTATCCTTTATCGTAGAAGTAGTGCTGTTACTACAATCGCTATTCTTGCTCTTTTCGCCATTTGCATAAACTTTTAGTCTTTTTGTTGGTGTACAAAACATGTTATAACGAGTGCCAGCGGCATTATTATTGACAATAGTTGCTACAACTTTTGTTTTGGTTGTAGTAGTCGTTATGTCCTGTCTTCTTCCTCGATTAGCCGCCGACATATATTCAGGGATTCTCGTCTTCGTAGTAGCAGTAGCAGTAGCAGTAGTATCGGCTTGTTTCACTTCTTGATATTTACAGATAGAATTGACTGTTGCAGCAGTGCTTACAGCAGCGCTTGCAACTTCAGGTGTTTTTTCCTTTATCTTGTTACTATAAGTATCATCTTGTCTCTTTCGTTGAGCATCGCAGTTGTTATCACTTTTTCGTTTCTGATCTTGTGTTTGTAACAAAGAAGCAGTATTGTTAAACGAACCCGTAGCGGGCGATGCCACAGCTTGTGAAGGCGGAGAAGTGACCGTACAAGCGATATTTTTATTACTATCAGCGTTAGTGCCACCCCCTCTATTGTCACCATTACCAGTAGGAGCTGTGCTGTTGTTTGCCGAAGTACTTTCGTGTACTACTTTACCGTACCGCTTCAAAACACCATTACATTCTGTTAGTGCTTCTTTATAACCAGCAATATGCCTATTTTCTATGAGAATACGTTTGATATCTAGTCCATCCTTTACAAAGAAAACGTCATCGTAGTTGTATGGAATCACTCTATTGTTTTGTGTATATCCGAATAAAAATACCCCACAGCGTGACTCACTTATTGCTGCATTTGTACAATCTTGAATAAACAACCGACGATTCGCCGAATCGTCATCGCTGTCGTCGCTGTCGTTGTTAGCATTTACGTTGATGTTACAAATACTATCATCTTTATTTTTACCACGACGAACAATATGAACACTTGATAACAATGATTCTTCGTCGTTATTTTCAGCAGCATCTAAATCCCAACATTTCTGAAAATCGTTTATCATTATTCCGGGCCACGGAATACTACTACTACTACGATCTTTCTGCTGGTGCTGCTGATTAGGATTACGATCGCTATTATTACGAAGTTGAACAAAACAAAATCGTTCCTTCGAAAAGAAGGATGTTTTTCGAATACTTTTTGGAGGTTTGATTTTTTTCGGTTTCTTACTTATTATGCTATTATTCGTGCCTTTTTTAGTATTCGTCTCGTTTTCGTTGTTCTTATTTTGACTCGAACTACGGGAATGATTACGACTACCATCATAACAATTTCGATTACAACGACTTCGATCGACTTGATCGTCGTCATTATTACGTTCGCGTTCGCGATCAGCATGATCCATTATTTACCTTTTTTCCTCTTACGATTTACGTACACTACTTTATTCCTTTATTCGTTCTCGAGACACTGCTACTCGGTAATATATCGGGACAGTGTAATGCACCACGTTTTGTTGGTTGAGTTGAATGATTGTATGCCTCAAATCAGTCGATGGCCATGATGATGTTTGACTTCGTTCTTCCACTTCTTATTCGGATGTTCCGCCTCTCTTTGCTTTTGTGTACGTGTGGTGACTAAAAGAAAAGGTTTCGATCATTATTTATCTCTCTATTATTTACTGGTGTTGGGTGCGGTGACGGGGTCACTTTCTTCACGTAAATACACCGCACTTTTTTGCTTGGAAAATGAAAATCAAGCAAATGATTTTGGAACGTGAATGAAATATTTTAGTCCCCAGAATAGCATGCGCGCAACTAATTGGTCGCGCAACCAAGACCACAGTGCTGGGCTCGTGAATCGAAGCTCAATCACTCTCATCTTTTATTGGACTAATTACTTTTTGTTTTCTTTTGTTGGAATTACATACATTGAAAATCATGATACCGTGCGGAGACAAGTTCTCAGAATTGATCAATGGAAATAGATATCTGCAGCATAACATATATACAACAAGTGGAAGACGTAGGAGTATACTTCATGTACAGTATCGTGATATTTTATTATACCGTAGTCTCTGCATTATATTATGTGCTACAGTATAATATTAAAATCATCCAAGAATTTGTGTAGCGTGATATTATATATAATTATAATTGCGTGTGGTGTCTTTTTTCTCCAGTGTACTGTGCTACACTGTCGACGATATTGACATTTTCTTACCTGGTAGCTTTTTATAGTTTAAATTTGAAAAATAATTGGATACACTTTAATTTTTTTTAAAGTTTGTCTTTTAATCTAGTTACACTACACTACGCACTAATATATAAAACATCAACCTATAAGAAAATCCTGGAGGTACTTGAACATGTTACTATCGACAATTTCAAAGCCACCGCATTGCATACGTCTTCTTCGTCTTCTTATCGATTTTTCGTCGTGATTTCCGCACCAATATATGGATTTTCTGTCGTGATTTTGTTTCCCGAATATATGGCGCGCCTCAATTCCAGTATCGCGACGAGCTTATGAAGATCGCTTAACTGCACGATACTATAATAGTGCTCCCAGAGAAATAGAACGGGGGGTCGATCCATTGAAAAGGCAAGTGAAGGAATGAATCAATCCTCATTTTCAGACGATCCATTAAAAAGGCAAGTGAAGGAATGCATCAATCCTCATTTTCGAACGATCCATTAAAAAGGCAAGTGAAGGAATGAATCAATCCTCATTTTCGGACGATCCATTAAAAAGCCAAGTGAAGGAATGCATCAATCCTCATTTTCGAACGATCCATTAAAAAGGCAAGTGAAGGAATGAATCAATCTTCATTTTCGAAATACTGCTTATACGAGAATAACATTACAGGCAAAGATGTGGGTATCGTAAATTGCTCCTTAAAAAGTGTTAAAAAAATCCTAACGTCGCATGTACACTGCATATAAACGTTTTAATTTGCAATAAATCGGAAGTTGATGGCATGATTGCCAAACGCATAATATTCGTTCTCGTTGCTGATGAAAACTCATGGCGCGTGCATGCGCGACCACATCCGCCACAACAACAAACAGTATACAGTAACGTGTAGCGCACCCAGTCAATAAGAATGTAGTTTTCTATCCCTTTATTTCTTTTCTCATAAAAATAAAAACACTCCTCGAAACAAAAACGAACGAACGAACGAACACAGAAACATAAATCGAATTATACAAATAAAATACTACAACTCAATATGAACAATCAAACAACATCAACCCAAAACGTAGAAGTCGAACAAGGCGAATGCAAAATTAATAATCAGACAGTAGACACTCCAGTACTCGATGTCCTCGTGAAAATTGCAAGTTATTCATCAATTTTACCTGTAATCCCATTATTGTTTCTCAGTAATTATATCAAGATAGGATACTTACTTACTTTCATCATTGCAGCTACCTGTATGGCTTTAAATTTGGTCCTATATAAATTTAACAAGACAAAATCTCCTTTTAAAACGTTGGACGTCATGTTCATTATCATTGGTGGAGCATTGACAATCGCAGCATGGACATTCCCCGAAAAAAATGGTCTTTTTAAGAATTGCAGTGGTATTATTACGAACTCATGTTTAACTGTCGGAGTCGGTGTTAGTTGGCTATTAGGTCATCCATTTGTTAAAGATATAGTTGCAGATAAAATCGACGACCCGATTAAGATGACACATCCTATGACGAAGTTCGTCATTCATGCTCTTACCGGTATCTGGTTTATCATTTTTATCCTCCTCACTCTAGTCAGTATCCCAGACGCAGTTGTCTACCTAAACAGCGGTGATAAAGCTGCTGGAACTTTATACATAGTAACAACCATTCTTGGTATTGCCATACCACTGTCGGGGCCAATTTGGATGAAACTTTTCTTCCGTTACTTTAAAGCAAACAAAGAAAACATTGCTGAACGGTATTACAAAGTAGAAATCGATGAATGGAATACCAGATATCCGGACCATGAACTAGCAGGAGCTTACACATCAAACAGTAATGGGGTCGTTGATGAAAATGCAGACGAGAATGTTACTGTTTAAAGATATCGTTCACTTTTATAGCTGATTGATATTACATTCGAATCGTGATAGTCATTCTATTTCTACATAAAAAAGATCAGAATCATTTAAAATTATGATTATTACTCATATGTTAGTAGTAGTAGTAGTAGCCTTACTAGCAGTAGCAGTAGTAGTTCTGATAGTAAGCTCCTGGTCCCACAAAGGTTCCTCATATATACCGAAACTAAGTTGCAAGTTTTATAGGGATTGGGATATTTTCTTCTAACTGTAAACTAGTGTAGCTAGCTAGCTATCTAGCAAGCTCTATTAGTGCGCAGCAAATCTAACGCAGTGAAAATTTTAGTATTTGAGAATCAATCAATCGACAATACTTTTTTTCTATTTTTGTTGGAACTTTGAACAGAAATTGCTAGAAATGGCTGCATGCGCATCTGCCAGGTATAAGATATTTACATAGGCTGTACTGTACGCAGTACAACTAACAAATAATGGCAACAAAACATTTCTCCATTATTCCGAAGAAACATCGCTGACGTTAAGTAACTGTAACACTGTTTATTATTATATTATACAATACTGTTTGTACGTATAATAATAATTTCTTCGTCAAACATAATAATCAAATCATAATATCATTCTAACCTGGGTGGCACTACACTGCATTGCTTTACTGTTCAGATCCAATTCAAATTCAAATTCAAATTCAAATTCAAATTCAAATTCAAATTCAAATTCAAATTCAATTCAAATTCCAGACGACCAATATAACACCAACGATCGACTGTCGTGACTATCAACCAAAAAAGATATATGATGAAAACTGTGACAATTGTAATTCCTGGTAATAATAATGCTAATAATCCAACAAATCCAACATTATGTACAAGTAATAGTAATAGTAGTGTATCATCATCATCATCATCATCATTCCGTTTAGCATTATTCGATGGAACAGAACCATCTGCATTAATTCAGGCTGTTGCATCGCGTATATCTGCTACAACTACTGCTACTGGTAATAATGGTAATACTGGTAATAATAATGGCAATAATGAAGATTATGGTAGTAGTTTTTATTTTACGTTAGAAGCACCAAAATATAGAAATTGCAACAACAAAAAAGAAGAAGAAGAAGAAGAAAGGAATGAAGAAGAAGCCGTGACAACGAATAACGTCGTAAATGAACAAAAAGTCAGTGTTGATGACAACGATGATGGTGATGATGGTGATGATGGTGATGATGGTGATGATGGTGATGATGTTGATGATGATTACGGCGTTGACGGCGTTGACGGCGTTGACGGCGTTGATGACGATGACGACGACGATGATGATGATGATGCTTTAGTGATTCCATTAACATCCAATCTTCCTGATGGAATGACATTGTATTTACGACGAGTAGTATTAAAGAAAAAGGTATCAATTAAGATTCCACCAGAAGAACGTCGTCGTCGTCGTCGTCGTCGTCCTACAGATGATGATCAAACTGAGTATCGTCATTTACCTGAAGATTATTCATTATCAAATCCAAATCCAGATCCAAATTCAAATCCAAATAATACAACAACTACACAATCACAAGAAGCATTAGATGATTTTTTTGGTAGTAATAACAGTAATAATAATAATAGTAATAATAATAATAATAATGATAATAATGAAAAAGATCAAGGTGATGAATCATTAGATGATGATAAAAATGGTATTCAACATCCAAGTCAAAGAAGGGATAAATATAATAATAGTTTAAAAACGAAAAGAAAGGAAAAATTTGCGAGGTCACATGTCTTAAAAGTGTTGGATCCAACAGCACGACCTATCCTATCCAGATTTCAGGATTATTTTCGTACCAAAGTTATGAATCCGCTCAGTAGTAGTAATAATGATAATGAAACATCTACTACACAAAATAATAATAGTGGTAAAAAAGCAATTGGACAAATATTAGCCTATAATATGTTAGGTACCGATTTAGCCAATGAACGTACACTATTAGCCTGGACACGAACAATGTTAGCAATTATACGTACAGCATTTGCGTATCAAAAATTATTTCCAATAGATCTACCCAGAATTAATGAACCAAGTTTATTACTAGCATCCATACTCATTGTCACATTAATGATGACGTCGAGTATATATGGTGCACAACGTTATTATAGTGTCCGTAATATGATGTTACTATCCACAACAACAACAACAACAGAAACTAAAAACAAAGATAAGAATAAACCACCACCAGATACATATAAAAAATTACTGTTATGGCCATTTATATCATTATGTGTTATCTATTATCAATATTAACAGGTATTGTGACATTAACAGTTGGATGGTGGTAAAACAATCATAACAACATGTCATCATCATAATCATAAATCATACTATATAATAAAGAACAGGAAAGAAGATGAAGAGGTACAAGTAGTGATTTGAAATAAAAGTAAAATTTAATCTAATTTAATTTAATTTAATTTAAAATAAAATCAAGATCATTCTCATTATTGTCTAATATACGTTGAATACATGTTTTTTCTGTCATTGTTGGAAATTTTGATTTCAATAATGGTTTATCACGACAATTACTTAACGCACGACGTTTTCGTGATTTCAACGATTCATTGATTAAATCTTTTTTATCAAAATTCCCACCACCACGTCCTGCTTGAAAAATTTCCTCTTTCGACATAGTTGACATTTGTTGATAGCGTGCTTTCCATTCCAATTTCCAATCCACCTCCTCCTCCACAGCAACATTATTTATATCTTCCACATAATCACCAGTTTCTTCATCTAAAATCCATTTTCCATAGGCTGGTTGGGACGAAGCAATAGCAATAGCAATAGTAGTAGTAGTAGTAGTAGCAACGATAGATGATAGAAATGATCTTCGGTTATTAAAACTACTACCCTCATAATAATCGGCGTTGTTGTTGTTTTCTTCTTGATTTGTTGCTTTTAATTTAAGGAAATTATGTGACGGATGATTTTCTATTCGATAATGACGAATAATAAGAAGACGACGACGATGACGTCGTCATCGGCACAAACGCATTAACTACGGCTTGTGTCATCGTCATCGCCGGACTACTGTCATTGCCATTATTATACGTCATCATCGTTGTGAACAACAACAATGATGCCACACATAATTTTATCATTTTCGTTTCGTCGTCGATGCAGTGGTGGTGGTGGTGGTCGTCGTCGTTTTGGCAATTAATAAGAATTGTCGTTATTAATTAATAGTGTGATGCAGCTTTTCTCCTGTTGTTGAAAGTTGAAAAGTAGTGTAGCAAAAAAAATAACTATGCATGATAATGATAATGTCGATGACGATGATGATGTGCGTCGACTCAATGAATCCATCATCCATCCCCCTTTTAATCAAAATAAATCAAATCAACCCCCCCGAAATAAATTGCCGCAACAACCAGCGACTGGAGGGAATGAAAAATAGATCTTCCATAGCTAAGTTGTCACGTCCTCTCAAAATACACATCGGCAGCAATCGAAACACACAAACAATCACATGAAACAATATGGATAATAGCCCTTTTAAAAGTAGGGCATATATTTCGTCGCTCATAAACCCGAAGGAATGATGAAATCGTCACAGCATTTGTCGAAAACACACAACAAGGATAATTATTAGACGACACAACAATAATACAATAGATAACACAACCACACAACGTAATAACCGCCGACACAAGACTTCAGTCTACTGTATCATTAAGAATAGGACTATACAGTACCCCCCCATAAGTTATACTGTAATCAATTCAAAAATTGAAATTTGAATACTAGTACTGTAGATAGATGACTGATGACTGCTATCGAAATTAGAGGAGAAGGTAACGGTAGTAACAATTCGACATCGCTGTGGACATATCCGTGGCGGACAACACAGACACAGACACAGACAACACAGAACTACAACAACAGTAGTAGTAAGAGTAGAAATAATACGAGTAGAAGTGGTAGTATGACGATGATTAAACAACGTTCATCAATTCCAAAGGGGATGATTATGTCAATGCGTAATGGAAGTTTATTGATTTTATGTTTATTTATCACAATATCAATATATTTATTTCGTCAAATGGATGAAAATATGCAGACCTATTTAGTTGATTTGACCGTTGACGTTAACGTTGCTACTACTGTCGTCGAGACGAAGAAAAGCAACAGTAATAATAATAAGAATCTGAAATTAGCTGTCTTAGTGGCAGGATCCACACAACGTTTCTTATTTGATTCCTTTGTGGAACATGTGGTGAAACCGAATAGTAATAGTAATAGTGGAAGTGTAGCAGTAGATATCGATTATTTTGCTATATTGACATTAAAATCAGGACCAGCATTTCGTCAAGAGGATGGATATATGAATCATTTAACTGGTCATGATAAAATGTTTACGGGTATCAATTTTAAGAATAATAGTGTAGAAAGTATACAAAAATCAATGTATGATACAATGACAAATGCAATTAATGATGTACAAACGAAAGTGAAAGGGACAGTAACTAATTCAGGCGGTACTACAGGCGGTACCACAACTTTACGTGCATTGCGTTTATTAGAAGCACCAATCGAAAATTCTGCAATACTGGAGGATGTTACTATACGTGAAAGGAAGAAATGGAATGAAAATGGTAATGCTAAAGATAATGATTTATATGATTTATATGCACACTTTCCAATGAAAGATTATCGTCCCAAAGCGATGGTACGAACAAAAGCAGGGAATAAAAATATGATACGTTTATTTTTAGCATTAGAATCCTTATATGAGAATGAATTTCTACAATATGAAAAAGAAAAAGAAACCACAAATTACTATTATGATTATGTCTTAATACTAAGAGATGATACATTATGGTTAACTGATTTTGATTTGCAGGCCGTCATACAATCAGATCCAACTGCGGATGCGTATATATTAAGTTGTAATGGTCGTCAACCACCAATGTTAATTCCAGAAATGAATGATCATGGGATACTAATCAAAAGAAATAAAGCGAATATTGTGGGTAAATATATGACCTCATTATCAGAATATCCAAAAATTAATTTAAATGAATGTCATACTAGTGTGGAACAATACATGGGTAAAAATAATGGAGATCGTGGTTGTAATAGTGAAATGTTATTAAAATTTATATTAGAAAAAAATAATATCAATGTCAAATTAGTGGATCAATCATTATTACCATTTCAACGTTCGGTATTAATACATAATCAAGAGAAAGAGAATGAAGACAACGACAATGACAATGACAATGATAATGAAAATAATGATTATTATTGTTATCATAAATTTTGTCAAAGTATTGATAATCCATTACAGTTACCAAATAATATTAAAAAATGTAAAGAATTACTATTTTAACTATAATATAATAGAATACGGTAAGTTATATAGAAGTTTTTTTCTGGTGTGGAAAAGAAAGAAAGAAAGAAAGATCTGAATGAATCTAGTTAGTAGTAGAATCGAATCTAGAATCGAGTCAAGAATCGAATCGAATCTAGAATCGAAATCAATAATATTCATACATATTACAAATTTAATATTATACCGTACAAGTTTAGGAACTAATAACTCATGCTCGCCGTAGAAACGTACCAACGCGCTACGACGAAAAAATGTCTAATTAGTTCTAGCCTTTTTTACAGAGCATCGGTTACGCGTGTAACCGACGCTAGCACGATACCTCGCGACAAAATTAAATGGAAAATTCCTTATTAACGCATGAAAATGGGAATGTATTGAATCGAACCTCCATGGGTATCGGTCTATTTAACGTAAGCTTATGAGACGAAATATAGTGTATCATTCTGTGCTATTATAATGACCGGTGAGTACGCTATTAGACCAATTTAAGACCGCATTCTAGTCGATGCTCTATTGAAGTAGTTAACAGGATTCCTGTTATAAGGATTTTTTCGTCTTTTTATTAAAAAAATTGCTAGTTAAAACACGTGTTATTTTTCCAAAAAAAATAATTTAACTTAGAGAATATTGCTAATTTTCACTGGTTGATTGCTAGATAAAGACATAATCATTCAGCCTGTTAGTTTGCGCTAGATCGACTCGAACCAGTGACCTCAGTTAATAATATTATCTTTTCAACCAGTTCAACCAAGATAGTAGAGCAGATTGAGTATATAAACCATAAAGCGCGCTAAATTAACACGCGCTAAATACAGTGATTTTCGTTCGAATCAAGATTGATAATGGGAAATATACGAGTATCAACACACATGCTAATAGTATGTGGTCTTCCTCTCAACTACAGTAAAAAAGAAGGTAACGGACATGATCTCCATTAAACAGAGGTTATATATTACCTGGTTAAGTATCTACTACTCTGTTAGCTCGGAAGCAACAGTACTAACACTAACACTACCTGTTGCTGTTGTCTCATATAATTTCTTTTCCACATGATATGCTGTGTGACAATCAACGACTACCAAATTTCCATCCACATCCTTGGTTGAATTACAAAGGAAAAAATCGATTCCCTTCTCCAGACTACACTCTTCACATACATACTTTGACCTGTAGGCTCTTTTTCTCTTTGATCCAGTATTCTTACCAGGACAGTTGTGGTACTTGCAATAAGCTGTAGCCCTATTCTTCTTAACAACCACCGGTACAGATATATGATTTCTTCCAGGCTGGCGTTCCTTTCGAAGCTTACAAGAAGCTTTACGATAACGAAGAGCCCGACCAGTAAGATCAGATACTGGTGTTTGAGGAGTTCCAGTGTGTACTGTAGGGGAGGTAAAATGTTGTCTAAATGCATCAGATCGAAGTTTTCTTCCATCCAAAGAAGATGAGGTAGTAGTAATATCCTTTGTAGCACTTGGAGTATCTCCAAAGCCTCTAGTCCGAATTTCGGATCCTTGTTGCAGTAGTGAATGAGTCAAATCGTTGATACATGATCTCATTATCATTGGGGTCCTATCAGGATGGTACTTGGTGTAAAGGTACTTGTAGATGTTGTAGGCATTGTTAAGATTCATATTGAAAAACCTAGATGCTAACTTGGGGGACCAACCATGCAGATGTGATTCAGTTGATAGGTCGTACTTGGCTTCACTTCCATTCCCTTTATCAATCAAATGATATGTTTGACAGTACACCCACTGTTGCTCAGGGCAATCGACATCAGTGAAGTCCTTGTTCCTCCTGTGTGTTACTGGATCCCTCAGCTTTCTCTGAATTCCTCCTCTTAGAAGATTAGGACCATGAAAGTTAGAAAGCGTCTTGACATAGTTGTTATCAGCCCAAATAGCATAGGTAATGGGCTTGTCCTTGTGTTGATACATAACTGATTGATGTGTACCAACCTTGATTCCTCTTGCAGCGACAGTTGCCTTACCAAGACTACCAGCACCAGTACGATTGGTTTGACAAGTACCCACCATGTTGATCTTCCATTCTTCTCTTCCAACTTGACACATGGCATCACTCATGTAAGCAGAATCCATGACAACACAATGACCCTTATGCTTGAATGGATCAAGCATAAGGTCATAGAGAGAGATCATCTTGTATTTTCCATAATCATTGATCTCTGGAATATCTTCATCGAATTGACCACCATAGACTCTAGCAAACAACTTGAATGTACTGAGAGGACCTGTAGTGATACAGACAGTATGAATAGTAGCTCCAGTTCGAATTGGTTTTGGTTCAGGTCCAATTGTCATACAGCTATGATACCAGCCACCAACTCTACTTTCATCTGTAGTAATCCACTTGCCAAAGTTGACAATAGCTCGCCATCGCTTGTAAGAAGAAGAAGAAGAAGGAAGGTATGTGTTAGTAATCGATTCGAAACAACAACAACAACAACAACATATACAGTACATACCTTATTATACCCATCTTCCAATAGACCATGTTTCAATCGATGCTTTGCAGTGCCTGGTGGTCCAACAACTTTTGGATCATCATATATGTCATCCCAATCACCACCACACTCTGGATCCCAATCGTCACTGTAGTGCAAGCATGTAGTAAGATCCTCCAAACAAGCTTTGGTCATTGATTCTCTAATCGATGGTACGGCATCCATGATCTCTCTTGTTGAAAATATCTGATCAATCGATCTTCCTCCATGAATCATTCTACATAGACAAGCACCATAGAAACGAGCCACATGGTCTCCAGTTATCACTTTATCTCCTGTATAGTACCTTGGCTTGTAACCATTTTCAAGAACTCGCTTCCTCATATAGTTTCGCATCCTAGCAGCTTGAAATTCAAACAGAGTTTGATCATCGTCATCTCCAAATCTGGGAAGGCACCATTGGAAGACCTTCTCAAACCTGATCTCTCCATCAATGTCCCTTAATGAAGCTAACTCTTCATCAGTTATCTTAACAGTGAACTCTTCATCTCCTTCCCATGCAAGTGGTTCAATCGGACGACCACCAGTATCAGTATCACCATCTTCAATAACAACCTCATCCCATTCCTCAGCTTCTGTTCTAAAATATTTTTTTGTTTCTGTTTGTATCTCATCATCACCATCACGAATAGGTTGTTGTGTTAGTTGGAACTCGTTGTAAGTGGAGGAATCGAAGTCTGCATATTTATAGATAGCCTCATATGCCATGAGGTAGAGAGCATCATCTTCTTTAGTATCTAATAATAAATTCCATCTTTGACTGATAGGACAATATGAATCGATTCTTCCATCACAGAGCTTGTGACTCTTGTAACCGGGCCACCAGGACTCAGGGACCTTCATAGACAGTCCTACTAATGATTCGGCCCATTCTGAACTGATTGGGCGTGTTTAAGGAGCCATTCTACTCCAAATATTTTGATTATATTTCTTATTGGATTGTAATATTATGAAAATCCGGAAAATGCGTGGTAAAGTTACTAAAACAGCTAGTGACTAAAATATTTTTACTAGTAGTTAGTTAGTATGAAAATTTGAAATATTTAGTTGAAAAAAAGGATTTGTTAGTAAATTTTGCTAGTTATTTTCCCAAAAGTTAACAAGACTGACCATTTGACTCATATTTTTGATGCGTTGACTCCTTCTTTTTTTTAAAACTTGGTTCATTTTTCAAATTTTGAATCTTGGGTGTGAGTCACATAATAATATTGACCAAAAAGAGGGTTGCCCGGCACGTTTTTCGACTCTCTATATTTGAACACATGCTCTTCCAAATTTTATTTAGGACTGCAGCTGCCGGAGTAGTAACCTCCCATACATAGTGACCGGGAGTTATTTCAACTTAGTAAGAAAGCACGTGCCTTTGAACGGAGATGTACTGTGTCTCAATAGGGGGGTGTAAGTCCGATTTTTGAGGGAAATATGCCCCTACAAAAAATAGACCCCAAAAAGTGGCGCCCCACTGGGCGCCATAACAGGAATCCTGTTAAGTAATTTAATTATTGCAGTAGTTAACTAGTTGAATTATTAGGCTCATATCCCGAGCAAAAAAAAGTGTGCCATTAGTTCCTAAACTGGTATATCACATCCATAAATAATTAGAACTAATTTTTGTGTGTCGCTCAAAAACATGGTCAATGTACTAGTCTAAATAGAAGAATAGTAACGCAAACACTGTAGCATAGCAAGGCTATAGTACTGTGGGTGACGCATCGATTCATTCATTCATTCATTCCTTCACGAGTGGGAATGTGCCATATGAAATGCTACAGAGTATTGCATCAAACGCGGCCTTAACTTCTCCGACCAATATCACAGCATTATTGAGGGAAGCAGATTAATCAGGGCATATAAATTTATATCCTTGTATTGGATATCTTTTCGGCGCGCCTCTTTTTCCAAACAAGCAAGTACGTACTCGCGAATTCTCAATATATGAACTAAATCATGCCCAAATTTTACCAGTATTTGTTAGTCTAGTATATAATAACAACTTTAGCATCAAGTATATACACCTAAAAGGTCATTTTTTTGGAAAAATAAACAGTGAAGTTTACAATTGACCTATTTAATGGAAAACTAGTATATTCCTTAGTCTTGTAAGCCTACTGGTATCTCACAATGTAGGCTCACGCACAGTACACATCAGCTTTTTATGAGATATCTTGTTCAGGACACAAAGCAGGGTAGAACTTCCAAGAAGATGCTTCTTTTTGGTCAGAGAGGGTTCCTTTACCTTACCATGTGTATAATCAATATTGGTTCAAAAAGATGTTGTAGGCGCTCCTTCAATTCATGCACACATGCATGTACATTGACTAGCCTTTAAGACACCATGTTACTAGATAATTTCTTGCAGCTAATATTTTTTCTTGAAGAACTTTTTTTCCAGATAATAAAGTCATGTAGCCCATTATATGTTTAATCTTTATAGGTCTACACGACAGCATTGTTGAACAGAGGCTTACCTGCTTTGTGAAGGGCA
Source organism: Fragilariopsis cylindrus CCMP1102 (assembly GCA_900095095.1). Classification (NCBI taxonomy): domain Eukaryota; phylum Bacillariophyta; class Bacillariophyceae; order Bacillariales; family Bacillariaceae; genus Fragilariopsis; species Fragilariopsis cylindrus. The sequence continues at coordinate 19,459 of FMBT01000599.1, forward strand.
AAAACCCTATTTTTAACCTATATTAGCTAAAATCCGCAAAAATTTATCTTGCACAAGCTGTACCATTTGGACCAGAGGCCCTATTAGTGGGGGCTTTAGGCGGGTTAGTTTATTGTATGAGTATTTGTGTGGATTTTCCTGTCAAAATTGGTGTTGGAGCATTTTCTAACCAACAGTGACTATTTTAAATAAATGTTAAATTATACATAGTACTCGATGTAGGAGTCATATGTCGTACATAAGCCCCGCGGAGTAGAAATACAAGCGCGATCAGATTAGTGTGGAGAAATGCACGTGTATGCATTATTGAGATAAAAGAGAACCGAAAGTTAGCTAAAAGCCAACATCGTACTGTTGGAGTTGAAGTGACCTTGTCGAAGCCGTTGTCGAAGCAATTGGAACCGAGCGCAAATAAGAGAAGTGCTTAGGTATATTTATACAAATCGGAACACGATTAGGAAGAGTGTCCGAATACATAGAACACGATTATGAAGAGTGTTATACATATGGAAATCGAACAGATGTCGATGTCCACCTTTGAACCGCTAATGCGATATATATGCATTGAGGCGAAGTGAGTTAGGAACAGAAAGTTGTATGCAGGGTTACTGGAAACCGCAATACTAAAATACGAAGAAAAGAGCAGAATTACCTCGATTACGAGAAATGAACAATTACTGTCTTTTATTGTTGAGAAATTGTAATAACCATAGACTAAATAAACAAGTGTGTTAATAACAACTTTTGCGTTTGAACATCATCGTTAGTATCGTACGACGTTACTATAGATATATCTACAGAAAGTTACGCCATTCTTCTAGGGAAGTTTCGCTGACAAGAAGGGGTTAGATATCCTGGTAGAACAACCGTGAGTAGTCTTTCAATATAAGGGTCAAGAGTATCAACCCTTCCAGCTTTAATAGAATCTTACAAGACCGAAGAGTAAGACTATTATAATCCTGTTTCACCAATCATCGATTGTCTGTGAAACGTACAAGATTAACAGTCGCACGGTTTATCCTATAAACGTGCTGATCAACTTTCTTTTTAGTTCATCTGAACGACAAAAGGACCGGAGATCCAATTATATTTAATTGTAATTATTGAATTAACGATCTCGAAAGAAGTCTAAATTACAATAACCTCAAGTCTTAACAAATAAGAACTAGAGAAGCCATTCAACTGTGAATGAGCCAGCAAGAAGAACAAGAGGATACTAACGAAACACTACCTACTGAAGGAAGTGATAACGATAGTAGATCCACTTATTCCGAAGCAACAAGTGGAAACCAAGCGCCCGAAGCGTTAGGTGAAGGAACTCGTAGTCCCCCTTTTTGGGCAGACGCTAACCATCGGACTGAACTAACCTCTCTAGGTTATAACGTTCACACACCGAACCCGCGCAGAACTACTCGTTCAAGAGCTCCGACTATTAGATATACACCATCTGGTGATACTAATCAAGAGGAAGCCGATATAGAAAATAATCTTTTAAATATCCAGGTAGAAGTAAACACAGCTAGAGAAGAAGACGAAAGCACAGCAAGCGCTTATAGCGGCTTACGCCCCGGCGATCCACTCTACGTCTCTCCGCCTAGACTACCTCTACCAGATAGTTCAAGTACAGATACATCTAGTGTTCCGGAACGTCCCAGTCCACCTGAACCTATTGAAGAAGTCATTGATACGTCTTTTACGCTCGGAACATTTCCAACAGTACACGATCCTTACGTAAAAGGTTACGAAATTACTGCCAGAAATCCAGTTCCTATTAACGTACCTCTACCTTCTCTTCCAGAGACTCCACCTTTACCTTCTCTTCCAGAGTTACCGTTAACAGAACGCCTTGATACATTGCTAACCGAGATCTGCAATTTCAGAGTCCGTAACTTAACAACTCGACGTGCATTTGCTACTAACATTACGCCTAGTAATACTAGCTCACCCACGATGGCGACCACTCCTTTCGATGCGGAACTCGAAGTCCTCTTGGTGAATATGTTGAAATGTACGACGGCAACAAATCCGATATACCTTGTGTTAGATCAGAACCACATCCACACATTTGAACAATTTCGTTCTATTGAAATTGATGATTTGCCAACGTTTAAATACAAAAGCCAACCACTGCAGGCACCGAAGAGACTCTCCATATAACACCACTCAAGGAAGTACAAAACTGTGTACACTTTGTTGTTATCTGAGACCGCTGCTGCCGTTGCTCTTGCTGGTGGAGTCATCGATTGTGACGATCCGTCTACATGGGATTATGCGGATATGTTAAACTGGAAACGTGCAATAACTGGTAAAGCTACATATCTTCGAACGTTAGTTATACCAGCAACGACTACAACAGGTGCTCCTGGCTCACCAACAATGATAGTTTCAGGCCCTATCACTTTAAAAGATGATGAAGCCGCACTTATCAGTTGGAATCGAAAGCCTCGAGATCCTGTAAAATACCCGACCATCAACAACGATGCTTTCTATCAAGATTGGAAACTAAATTTTAAAAGACAAATTATCCAAGATACATTGGAAAGAGTATTGGATCCTAATTTCAATCCCGATCTTCGATCATCAACATGCTCAGTACGTAGTGGACCCGATGCAGAACTAGCAAGACTTCAAGTTAATTACTTCGCTCAAATCTTGTGTGTAGTTCTTAAGAACCCCGAAGGTCTAGGTCTTCTTATGGTCCGTCCAGACGATCCGTTATATGTATGGAGAAATCACGAAGATCATCAGAATGACTCAGATGCAGCTCAGATAGCTTCAACCACACTGATGAAGAAATTAATTGCATTGAAATTCAGCGATTTCAACACAAGACATGAATTTCTTACTTCATTTCAAGATACCTCCAGACGGTACGATCAACTAGCTACTAACGTCATGGATGATTCGGTAAAGATAACATTATTGCAACAGCAGTCATGACCGATTCCGCGTTAATTAACTCCTGGCAATCATGTCAAGATAGTAAACGAGGAAGCGCTTTAGCTGGATCTTCTAGACCTGTTACGTATCATGAGTACATCTCGTTTCTTATCAAATCAGCCAAGAATCATGATCTATATACGCCATACAAGAAACCATCCCGTCAAGCTCATCAAGCTACATCAGAATCATTTTACAATGAAGAAATGAATGTAGACTATGGCGACACTGACGATGGCATTGACGAGTTCTTAGCTCATATGTCCGTATCCAACGAACCTATGACCGAACACGCTGAAAGTACAATGCAAGCCTATGCAGCATTCCAGAAGAATCGTCGTCCTCCTCGTGAGAGAGACCCTGACACTGAAATACCGAAACCAATCTTCGAAAAGTGTCCAAGAGATTTACGGATTGCATGGAGTAAGGCACCCAATGATATTAAGAAACAGATTCTTAAAATCAAAAACCATCCCACTAAGCAAGGTGCTAAGAAAAATAGTGAGTTAGGTGTCTACATTAGCGATTTTGAAGGATATGACTCCGACGCATCCGGCCAATCAGAGCATACCTACGTATACGACGCTGATGATGCTGACGATACATCTGTCATAGAAGCAACTGATTTGACGGCAAATGCAGCAAGACGAAGACAGCCCAATCAAGGTATACTCAAGAAGAAGGAATTACCAAGGAAGACTGAGCTGCCTTTAGCCGATCCACGTCGATTCATGGCCAACAAAACCACACCAGTAATAGGTAAAGATGGTAAAGTTGTTGGTCATATCGCATATACGGCAGCTATGGCTAAAATCAATCATCGTTTTGATCAAGTCGATTGTCATCTACCAAATACTTCCAAAGACAACTACGTCGTCTCCGTTAATGCAACGAAATTCTTTAATGAACCACTCGCATTAATGGATGGCGGAGCTAATGGTGGAATTGGAGGCAGAGATATGAGACTCATGTCTTACAATGCTGACGGACGACGTGTCAATATAGGTATTGCAGGTGATCATCAAATGACTGGCAAGAGACTTGGAACGTTTTGTTCTGTAATTGTTACAAACAGAGGCAAGATTCTAGCCATATTTCATCAATATGCTCATGTACCTGAACAAGAAAAATCGATCCATTCGAAATGTCAGTTCCAAGCGCATAATAATCTCGTTGGAGATACAGCGACAGCCTATGGCGGACCACAACGTATTCAAACTGCAGACGGATATCAGTTACCTTATCTATACGCTCTGGATTACCGTACATTCGCCAAACGTATCCTACCAATGATGAAATTAAAGAGCTTACACATGTACAGTTTACTTCACCTGCGGAATGGAATCCTAATCTGAATGACGATAGCCGTACACCTGAAGAAATGCTCAAGCAATTTCCTCCTATGCCACGTTCCGCTATCAACGAGTTCTACGATCAAGAAGGTAATATTAATTACGACTATCTTTCTAAACAAGAACATAGACCAATACGTGCAACAGTTCAAACCGTTGAAATTGAACATGATGATGATGACAGTGTTGGATCTATGCCTGGTTTACAATGTCGAGCTCAAGAAGAAGATTCCTCAGGTGATGAAGAAGATTCCTCAAGTGATGATGAACCTGTAGTTAATAAATTCAAGCAACCAACTACAATTGTATGGAACGATCCAATCGATGACTCCAATGGGGAGAAAATTGAATGTCCTCGACTTAGAAAAAGTAAGCTCAAACGCCGTATCCGAATCAAAGAGAAACGACTCAAAGCTGCAGCCTCTAAACAAGAACTGATTGATAAGAAACCATCTGCTGTTACAGCTAATGATTTACCAATCCCAATTATTGATAATATGGTCAATGATAACGAATCCCCTACAATGGTAGACGGCATCGAGTTCTTTTCAACGGATCCTCATCCACTTCAACCTAATATCATCGACGACGTTATTGAAGAAATGAAGATGGATGATCTACTATTCTACGATTCAGTAGATAAACCCAGGACTCAACAGTATTCGTAGATACAAAATCAGACACCTCGTATCTTGATGACTTATCTACCTTCAGACCAACTGAACACGAATACTGGGAAGACTTTTTAATGGATGAATCTACTCAACGTCTAATCTATCAAGGAAGACTCGATTATTATGAACAATATGACATTAATGCTACCGACATTGCTAATGTAATGAATCCTCTTACACCAAGATATTCTGTACCCACGGTCATCGATTATGAATCCAAAAGGAAGTACTTTGCACATCTACCTGCTTCTGTTGTTAAAGCTACCTTCAAGCATACAACTCAAAATATGAAACTACCCCCAGCCTCATATCTGCACAAGATGTTCAAATCACCTAATCCTTCTGCGAATCTCAAACGCCGTGATGAAGACGATGCCACCGACATGATCTATTCAGATACTCCTGCATGCAACGGTGGTGAGAAATGTGCACATATCTTCGTGGGACGAAAATCGAAACTCACCGATGCATATAAAGTCAAACATCAGAATGCTGAAGACTTTCTACTTTGCTTCCAAGATCGTGTCCGTCAAAGAGGATGTCCCACTGGACTAGTAGCAGATAATGCTCCTATGTATCGAGGATGGAAAAAACGCAGTGTACCTTCGAGACATTTGTATTTCACTATGGCAATGCGAATCCAAATATCAGCACCAAAACTATGCTGAAAATCGATGGCAAACCGTCAAACGGTACACGAACCGAGTAATGGACCGCAGCGGTTGCCCTCCCTACGTTTGGTTTCTAGCATTATCCTATGTTATATTCTGTCTCAACAATTGTGTTGATCCAACCATCGGAGAGGGAAACAAGAGCCCACTACAAATCGCAACATTTCAAATGACTGATATTAGCCCTCTGCTATACTTCTATTTTTGGGAACCTGTCTATTATCTCGTTGATGAATCAGAACAGCATTTCCCAAGTAAGTCCAAAGAAATGAGAGGTCGATGGGTAGGAATCTCTGAACATATAGGTAACAAGATGACCTACAAAATCATTTCCGATACAACTGGAAACGAAATTTGTCGTTCAGCCATACGTACTGCACGGGACAATACGATGAAGAACCTACGCGAAGATCCTGTCACGGTAGACAAAGATCTATTCAATGTTGAAACTATCCTTTCTCCGGCAGAAGATATTGCTAACAATAAGTTAAAAGAAGTAACCTCGGGAAATACTTTTAACGATTTTGATGAATCAGCAATATCCAAGGATATCGACATTCAACTCCAGGCAGAATTAGATGCAAGATTTAACGACTCGAATGAACAGCAGACTGGTCATTTTAAAACGGCGTCGCCAAAACGTGCATCTCCTACTGGACCACAACGTCATGTAAAACAGAAGCGTTTAAGCGACTTAAATCCTCTGGATAAAACTAAGGATAAAGGTTTACGACGTAGTTCACGACATAAACCCCTTCAAAACTTAAACGTTAAAGGAGTTACCACACTATTGACCCAAGTCAATAATACTGATATCAACCATCCCACCAACCCACAGCCGTCTACCGCAACTCGTCAACAAGTCCTCAAGCAACGTGACACATCTATCAAGGAACAGCTAGATTCATTTGTCTATCTTCGAGAAAATGGGGAGAATGAATATCTTTTGGGAAAAGAATTTGAGTTTCCTCTTAAAGACGAAAATGGCAACGCGATACTCGGAGACGACGGCAAACCGTTGGTAGCAATAGCGCCCCCACCAAGTGATCTAGTAGGAAGAGTTTTCCTAACCAAACCCGACGAGAGAGGTGAAGTTAATAGAGCACGAGTTGTAGAACTTATCAAAGACTTTGAAGGCAAAGTTGAAAAGGATATGAATCTAATCAAGTTCAAGCTAAACTATGATCACAGTTCCCAAGAAGACATCATGTCGTACAACGAAATTCTGGACTACATCGAAAGAGAACAGAACAATGAAGACGGACATCATTGGAAATTTCGTACTATCTTAGGACACGTACATACTCCTGTGGGACACAAGGATAGAATGGGGAGTGACTACAACGTCAGAACAGCTTGGGAAACGGGAGCAATTTCGGTTGAACCATTGGACTTCCTTGCTAAGGACATTCCTGTTGATCTTGCTATCTATGCCAAGAAATTGACCTACTCGAATTGGAAGGATGGAAACGCTTTAAAAGAATTGCTAACCGAGATAAGCATATTCGACGACTTGTGAAACAAGCCAAGCTACGATCCTTCCGTGTTACTCCTAAGTACAAGTATGGATTCTCTATACCGCGTAACTACAAGGAAGCCCTTGAGTTTGACGAAAGGAACGGTAATCATAAATGGCAAGAAGCAAATGTATTGGAACATGCACAATTAACGGATTATGCAGTATTCAAGAACAAGGGAGAATTCCATGATGCAAAGATACCAGAAGGTTATCGCAAGATCAAAGTTCATACTATCTTTGATGTGAAACACGATGGCAGGCATAAAGCTCGAGTTGTAGCTAATGGTAACCTAACGGATACGCCACTCGAATCTGTTTACTCAGGTGTTGTTTCATTACGCGGATTACGTACATGCATATTCTTAGGAGAACTTAACGGCATGACCCCATGGGCTACTGATATTGGAAATGCTTATCTTGAAGCAAAGACCACCGAAAAGGTATGCATCAAAGCAGGGCCAGAATTTGGGGAGCTACAAGGAAACCTTCTTATCATCGATAAGGCTCTTTACGGATTAAGACTTAGCGGAAAAGCATTCAACATTTTGCTATCTGATTGTCTACGCGACCTAGGATTCTACCCATCCAAAGCAGAATCAAGTATTTTCATGAGAAAATGTCCTACAAGAGACGTGTACGAATATGTGGCCACATATGTTGATGACCTATGCATTGTTATGGAGAATCCTAGGGAGTTCCTAAACCAGCTGTCGTCAGCACCGTACAACTTCAAACTGAAAGGTTCAGGAGAAGTTAACTTCCACTTAGGTTGTGGATTTGAGAGAGACTCTGATGGAGTATTATGTATGGACCCAAGCCGGTACATAGACAAGATGGAAGATGCCTACAAGCAATATTTCAAGGAATTGCCTAACCAGAAGCACAGATCACCGCTAGTGAAGGGAGACCATCCAGAACTTGATGTAACCGAGTTTCTTGACCAAGACGGTATTGAAATATATCAATCCTTAATAGGAGCTATGCAATGGGCAATCTCTATTGGACGATGGGATATACAATCCGCAGTAATGAGCTTATCAAGCTTTAGAGCGCAACCACGAAAGGGACATCTTGAAAGAATCAAGCGTATCTACGGATTCTTATGCAAGTTCAGGCATTTCAAACTACGGTTTCGAGTTGATGAACCAGATTATTCCGGTATTCCACCAATGCCACCCTACGATTGGAGCCATTCTGTATATGGAAACCCAACTGAAGACATCCCTAAAGATGCACCAACTCCACTGGGAAAACGAATCGTTTTGACCCATTACTTCGATGCAAATCTAATGCATGACGTACTATCAGGAAAAGCAGTTACAGGTGTAGTTCACTTCTACAACAAGACTCCCGTTGATTGGTATTCCAAGAAACAATCTACCACGGAAACCGCAACGTACGGATCTGAATTCCTGGCATGTCGAACCTGTTTCGAACAGATCATTGATCACCGACAGTATCTACGATACCTTGGAGTACCAGTAGGAGATGAAGACTACGCATGGGGAGACAATGACGCGATGATCAATAGTGCAACCATACCGGACGCAAAGTTACATAAACGACATAACATTCTGTCATTTCACTTTGTTAGAAGCTTAATTGCAAGTGGTTTCATTAATCTGCAACATATTAAATCGGAAAGTAATATTGCAGATATACTTACGAAACATTGGGGTTATCAAAGTACGTACGAATTGATCCGCCCAATCTTTCATTTTGGAGGTAACACGGCCGCGTTATATTTTGATGATACATTAGAAGTCGATCGCCACATTACTGAATCAGAGTTAGCAGAAATCGTTACGACCAATGGGGAGTGTTAAATTATACATAGTACTCGATGTAGGAGTCATATGTCGTACATAAGCCCCGCGGAGTAGAAATACAAGCGCGATCAGATTAGTGTGGAGAAATGCACGTGTATGCATTATTGAGATAAAAGAGAACCGAAAGTTAGCTAAAAGCCAACATCGTACTGTTGGAGTTGAAGTGACCTTGTCGAAGCCGTTGTCGAAGCAATTGGAACCGAGCGCAAATAAGAGAAGTGCTTAGGTATATTTATACATATCGGAACACGATTAGGAAGAGTGTCCGAATACATAGAACACGATTATGAAGAGTGTTATACATATGGAAATCGAACAGATGTCGATGTCCACCTTTGAACCGCTAATGCGATATATATGCATTGAGGCGAAGTGAGTTAGGAACAGAAAGTTGTATGCAGGGTTACTGGAAACCGCAATACTAAAATACGAAGAAAAGAGCAGAATTACCTCGATTACGAGAAATGAACAATTACTGTCTTTTATTGTTGAGAAATTGTAATAACCATAGACTAAATAAACAAGTGTGTTAATAACAACTTTTGCGTTTGAACATCATCGTTAGTATCGTACGACGTTACTATAGATATATCTACAGAAAGTTACGCCATTCTTTTAGGGAAGTTTCGCTGACAAGAAGGGGTTAGATATCCTGGTAGAACAACCGTGAGTAGTCTTTCAATATAAGGGTCAAGAGTATCAACCCTTCCAGCTTTAATAGAATCTTACAAGACCGAAGAGTAAGACTATTATAATCCTGTTTCACCAATCATCGATTGTCTGTGAAACGTACAAATAAATGTCTCATATAAAATGGTTGCAGAGGACAACACCAGGTAAATTAGTTGCACAATCATCTGCATAGTGTACTAGAACATTATGAGTGCCTCCTACAATTTTCTGTTCCTGTGGTTGGGGAATAAAATACATTTTGTTGTGATGGTAGGCACACAAACAATAATATGATTTTCAATCAACAATGAACAACAAAATATCTCATATAAAATGGTTGCAGAGGACAACACCAGATGGGTTAGGTGCACTAACATCCACATAGTGTACTAGAACATTGTGTGTGCCTCCTACCAGTTTTCTGTCCCTGTGGTTGCAGAACGAAATTCATTTTGCTGTTGTGGAAGGCATAAAAACAAAACAACAATATGATTTTTGACCAGAAATGAACAGCAAAATATCTGATATGAAGGGGATACAGAGGACAACACCAGATGGGTCAGGTGCACTGACATCCACACAGAGTAACTTCCCTGTTCCTGTGGTTGAGGAATAGAATTCTTTTTGCTGTTGATGCATGCACAAAAAACCCTGAATGTACACACGTACACAACATCATGACACAACAATGATTGAAGATGTAGGGTTAATGACTTACGGAATGAAAAGACTACATAATTACTGGTACCTCTTGTACTGCACCTAACCTACATAAAGGTAAAAAACATACATTAACTGCAGGATAAAAAACTAAACAAAAGTAAAAACTTGTGCTGATGTAGGGTTGGTGACTTACAGACATAATTACCAGTACCTCTCGTACCGCGCCTAACCGGCACATTAAATGCAAGATAAAAAAACTAAACAAAAGTAAAAGCTTGTGTCGGTGTAGGGTTTGCATTACATTTTACTGTGTGCCTGCCATGACAGCGAAATGTGTTTTATTCCACAACCACAGGAAGAGAATAGTTGAAGGAGGCACATACAATGTTCTAGTACACTATGTGGATGTTAATGCACCCGACCCATCTGGTGTTGCCATCTGTAACCACTTTCATATGAGATATGTTCTACTATACAAAAATATGTCATTTTGTGTGTGCGGTGCTGTGTAGTGTGTGAGCCTACAGTGTGATGCCGGGTGCGTCTTGGGCCTATGGCATATATGATTGCTCAATATAACTAATCAAAAGTTAACTCTATACTAAAACAATCAGCAAAAATGATTGATTAGGTGTACATATTTGTTGTTTAAGTTACTACTAAATACTACTACACTCACAAACACTGTATAGGAAGAAATGGACATGATTATTTGGTTGTTATTGGTGTAAAAGATCTTTTTAATCGTAGCTTGGATTTTTTTTGAATCAAAATTTCGGCTGTCAGGCTCAGAAAATTACTTATTGGTCAGGAAAATTCAAAAAATCTCATCGCATACTACGACAAGAGGTGTGCATAAAAATGAAGAATTTTAACATTTGAATGCAAGTGAATTATTTATTATTCCCTCACTTTAATGTCGACAAACAATACAATAACAACAAACACAACCGCACACTACCGATCCTGTAGCTACTGTACAAGTACAAGTACAAGTACAAATACAAATAGGGATGAAGACGCCACCATGACATGAATGGTATGCTCCAATCTAATCTAACCAAATCATCTAATTAATCCTTTTGCTTTTTGTTTATTATGTATTCCTCTCTTTCCATTGGTGACGGCAGCAGCAATGCGTCAGCAATTATTATTGATATAGAATAATAAATTCGAAATGAATATAATAACAGCAACAACAACAACAGCAAATACTGATGGTGGTGATGGTGGTGTTGATGATGAATCATGATAATGCAATAATTATTGGTTATGATAACGGTATGGATTAATAAATAATTAGAAAAAATGAATTAGGATTTCGAAACCAAAATTAGAACTAACAACAAAGAACAATAATTGTATAACAATTATAAATAATACAATATCGTAATCAACTAAACCAACACGTAAACAAAATAAAACTCAATTCGATGACTACTCATTAGATTTTAGATTATCCATTCAATAAAATACAATACAATACGATACGATAAGTATTATTAGCTAATCCATTCAGTACAATACGATACAATACGATACAATACAATACAATACGATACGATACGATAAGCATTATTAGCTAATCCATTCAATACGGTGCAGTACATACAAAACTGTACAGTACGATACAGTACCTTAGAACGTTAGATAAGATAATTACTACTACTACTATAGCAAATCGTTTTCTTATCACACCTCCAATCCTTTTCAAATAGTTTTAAATTCCCGTAGCCCACCTATAAATCATACAACCTTCCTATTAGTTTAGAATGTTGTTCTTTGTGACGAGGTAGCAGCCATTTGGTTGGTTAATAGATCGTATTGTGATTGGTTGATTTTTGCTGCGTTGTCCCTCAATTGTTCTCTAATGTTCTCCTCAATGGAGTTCTTCCAATACTTTTTGGGTACCTCAAAATCACCACAATTCTCCAGGAGAACAGTAAGTTATTTGTTAAAAATAATAAATTGGTCATTAAAAGTCTTTTGGAAACGATTCATTCAATTATTATGCCTCAAATAATCAACTTTATTACAATAAATACATCATCTACGGTATTAATATATTTACTCGCGTAAATTTATCATAATAGAACACTATCAACAAAACTCTCCAGGAGAACAGTAATTTATTTCGATCTAAATAAAATATAATACTATATTGTCATATAAAAGTACCATAAGTGATATAAAATATATCAACAACAAAGAATCTGACTTACTCATTGGGTGGAGCATCCATACTGGTACATCCAGAGAGAGACGTCGCATAATTCGCAAATTTCTTTCTAATCGCGTCGACGCTTTTTATATAATCTTATATTATTTTACCGTAAGTACGGATTTTGGCATAACGGCTCAAATATTGGGCTGTTGAACAATATAAAAATATTGCGTTAAATTTTAAATCCTGCCATGAAACATTTAACGTAGCTTCGTATCAGCGCATGTAGATTTGATTTTTCACGTACTTACTTACCACATGTAAGATAAAAATAGAACCTCATAGTACCATAATATTTAGAAGCTACAATAGTTCAAAAACGCATGCAATGATCACCGTTTGTAAAATATCTCTCACTAGATAATACCAGAAGAAACGGTACTTTTTTTTTTAGTCTTCAAAAAGCTCACTTTATTTTTTCGATACAATCTTGAATTTAAAGACAATTCAACTACAAAGAGAAAAGAAAATACACACCAGAAAAACGTAAGTACTGTTGTGCTGCTGCTTTGTTGCGTTGTTGTCTTGTTTGTCCTGTCGTTGTATATTGACGCTTCTATTGTGGTGGTAGTAATATTGTGATAACTGTACCGTATGACACGTTCTAATCTTTTAATATTATAATTTATATGTTTCTTTGATCTTTGTTCTTTTATGTTTAGAAAAATAGAAAGAAAAATCTACTATAACAGCATCATTACAATGATTGTTGCCATTACTTCCGTGAAGAAATGGGATGCGATTTGTTGTGTCCTTCTTATTGCATTATTGTTTGGATATGTGAGTGCAACTGGACACAGCAACAATGAAAAGAAGGACCGTAGAAGAACTAAAAGATTTACTTATCCCGTACCATCACCAACGTACAGAACACCATTTCCTACACTTAGACCACCAACTGAATGGCCAACTACACCTACATTACCGCAAAACCAAACTGTACGTCCTCCGCCGTATCAGAATCTGAGTCCAACTCCGAACTCGCCGTTACCAAAAGCATATGTTGAGGATCCGTACAATGAAGATCCATACCATGATGATCCGAGTTCTATATATGAATTCCTATTTCTGAAACCTCGTGCAGCTCTTGAACCTCCCCAAAGTCCAACTATGAACCCATCATCAGGAGAACCATCATCAGGACCAAGTCTTGGACCATCACTAAGTCCAACAACTACTCCGACAGCTACCCCTATAGTCACGGTTCGTAAGTGTAATAATAAATGTATATACATATATATATATATATATATATATAATGTCGTTCCTTCTCTTGTATAATTGATAAATCTATCATCATATTCCATACATATAATATATATAGGAGGGCGATTCAGATGATACGGGAATTTTGTCAAGCGAAACAGGATTTTTGCGTTTTACAAAACCCAAATTTGTGCTGCGTTTTGACGGTCTAGTGTACAAAAGAACGCAACAACAAATAATTCTGTGACATTCAACGTAGATACAATTCCCGTATCACCCGAGTCGCACTCCTATATATAATATATACATATTATATATTATTATTATTTCTATGTTTCTACTGTCTCATCATCTATTATTGTTATTATTGTTATTATACTCATCATTATCGTCATCAACAACTACAACAATTATATATAGTTGATATCGTTTGCTCAGAGGAAAATGTGGATGTACTCAGTTTCTTCTGTAGAGCAGTACGTTTTGTTGGTTATGATGAAGTATTGGACATCATTAGACTGTCAGAGTCACCAACTACATCACCGTCAGAGTCTACATCACCGTCAGAGTCTCCAAGTACATCACCGTCAAATTCAACAACGTCAGAGTCACCAAGTACATTCGGTGTTGGAAATGGATTGAATGAAATTTTTGGTGGTGTTGCATCTAATTCTAGTCTTGATGTTGCTGCAGCTTCTATTGTTTCAACAACATTAAGTATTTTAGGTCTACCACAGCCAACAAGGCGAAGACTACATCTGGACGAAAATGAAAATGGAATTGATTTATCGTCTGCATTTGTTACTATCAATTCACGTGCATTAACTGATAAGGAACTACATGATCGTCAATTGGTACGGAATCCGTTACATGATCATCGTGATTTAGAAGTTACGCAATCAGTTGAAACAATTATTGGAGGTGTTACTAGTCAAATTAATATCACATGTGATGTATTAGAAATATCATGTATCAGTCTTGATATATTTGATGGTAGATTTTCATGTATTAAAATTAATTTGGAAGGTACTATTGAACCTGGTAGTCAGGAATATATTAATAGTGCAAATGATCTAATTAATTCTACGATCCTTGAGGGTAAATATTCAAAAGATGCTGGTATTAATGTTTTCTCCTATCAAAATAGGCCATCAACAACGTCCACACCAACTGATAATCCTACTGATACACCGACTAAATCACCGACTAAATCACCGACTAAATCACCGACTAAATCACCGACTAATTCACCTACTGATAATCCTTCTGAAACACCTACTGATTCGCCGTCTCAGTCACCGACTAATTCACCTTCAAGTTCACCTACTGTTAATCCTTCTGATACACCAACTGATTCGCCTTCTAAGTCACCTACTAATTCACCTTCAAGTTCACCAACTAGTGTACCTTCTGATACACCGACTGATTTGCCGTCTACGTCACCTACTAATTCACCTTCAAGTTCACCAACTAGTGTACCTACTGATACACCGACTGGTACACCGACTGGATCACCTAGTGAACCCCCTAGCGGATCATATTTCCCTAGTTCAGCTCCAAGTTATACACCTACAAATAGTCATGTTCCAAGTGTCTCACCTAGTTCTAGTCCAACTGTGTCACCAAGTACATCTCCAACTTCTATTCCAAGTTCCTCTCCTAGTTTTAGTCCAAGCATATCACCAACTTCTGTTCCAAGCTCTAGTCCAAGTTCTAATCCTATCGGTGTACCAAGTGGTGGACCAACTTTTTCACCTTCTGCATTTCCAAGTGGTTTACCTACTGATTCACCAAGTAATGTGCCTAGCACTGCTCCTAGTATTTGCAATCAGAGTGTCGTGGACCTGGGTGAGATCAGCTGCAACAACACCAACCCGACCTTAACCGGCAACACAACAACATCTTGCAGCCAATATGGCAATGAGGCACCCGAAGACATCTTTGCCTTCACCGTTGGCGTCACAGAAACCTTAACGTTCAACTCTTGCGGCAGCACCTACAATACCTATCTCAAGGTTTACGACAAGGATTGGGTCCAGATTAACGGTTACAACTACGGGCCATGTGGCGGAGAATATATTACGCTGGATTCCGGAACATACTTTCTGGTGGTCGAAGGATTTTTCGAATGCATTGATGGAGACTGTGATTACTCTAGCGGTGAATACGTTGTTGTGATTTCTGCGGAATGTTCACCTACTAGTTCTCCTTCAAGTTCACCTAGTATTTGCAATCAGAGTGTCGTGGACCTGGGTGAGATCAGCTGCAACAACACCAACCCGACCTTAACCGGCAACACAACAACATCTTGCAGCCAATATGGCAATGAGGCACCCGAAGACATCTTTGCCTTCACCGTTGGCGTCACAGAAACCTTAACGTTCAACTCTTGCGGCAGCACCTACAATACCTATCTCAAGGTTTACGACAAGGATTGGGTCCAGATTAACGGTTACAACTACGGGCCATGTGGCGGAGAATATATTACGCTGGATTCCGGAACATACTTTCTGGTGGTCGAAGGATTTTTCGAATGCATTGATGGAGACTGTGATTACTCTAGCAGTGAATACATTGTTGTGATTTCTGCGGAATGTTCACCTACTAGTTCTCCTTCAAGTTCACCTAGTATTTGCAATCAGAGTGTCGTGGACCTGGGTGAGATCAGCTGCAACAACACCAACCCGACCTTAACCGGCAACACAACAACATCTTGCAGCCAATATGGCAATGAGGCACCCGAAGACATCTTTGCCTTCACCGTTGGCGTCACAGAAACCTTAACGTTCAACTCTTGCGGCAGCACCTACAATACCTATCTCAAGGTTTACGACAAGGATTGGGTCCAGATTAACGGTTACAACTACGGGCCATGTGGCGGAGAATATATTACGCTGGATTCCGGAACATACTTTCTGGTGGTCGAAGGATTTTTCGAATGCATTGATGGAGACTGTGATTACTCTAGCGGTGAATACGTTGTTGTGATTTCTGCGGAATGTTCACCTACTAGTTCTCCTTCAAGTTCACCTAGTATTTGCAATCAGAGTGTCGTGGACCTGGGTGAGATCAGCTGCAACAACACCAACCCGACCTTAACCGGCAACACAACAACATCTTGCAGCCAATATGGCAATGAGGCACCCGAAGACATCTTTGCCTTCACCGTTGGCGTCACAGAAACCTTAACGTTCAACTCTTGCGGCAGCACCTACAATACCTATCTCAAGGTTTACGACAAGGATTGGGTCCAGATTAACGGTTACAACTACGGGCCATGTGGCGGAGAATATATTACGCTGGATTCCGGAACATACTTTCTGGTGGTCGAAGGATTTTTCGAATGCATTGATGGAGACTGTGATTACTCTAGCGGTGAATACGTTGTTGTGATTTCTGCGGAATGTTCACCTACTAGTTCACCCACTGTTTCTCTTAGTGGTTCACTTACTGGTAATCCATCCAGTATTCCTGGATCTGAATCACCTGGTACTGGTATTCAATCATCTACACCTACGGCAATTAGTATTATGCCTTCCAGTATTCCTGGATCTGAATCACCTGGTACTGGTATTCCATCATCTACACCTACGGCAATTAGTATTATGCCTTCCAGTATTCCTGGATCTGAATCACCTGGTACTGGTATTCCATCATCCACTACTACAACTACACCAGTACCTACGGCAGTACCTACGGTAGTACAAACGGCAGTACCTACGACAGTACCTACGACAGTACCTACGGCTGTACCTACGGCTGTACCTACACCAGTACCTACACCAGCACCTACACCAGCACCTACACCAGCACCTACACCAGCACCTACACCAGCACCTACACCAGCACCTACACCAGCACCTACACCAGCACCTACGGCTGTACCTACGGCTGTACCTACGGTAGTACAAACGGCAGTACCTACGACAGTACCTACGGCTGTACCTACAGCAGCACCTACACCAGTACCTACAGCAGCACCTACAGCAACGTTTGTGGAGGAAACCGCCGAACCAAATTTTTTTGTTTTAAATCCTTTTCGTAATCTGATTGAAGGAGAAGACGAAGTGGAAGAAACATTTCAATCTACTGATTTGCCATCTAAGGAATCAGCGTCAAATTCGCCATCTAATCCACTAGCAATGTCTTCTGCTACTGATAATAGTCTTAATGATACGACCTCATCAACAATTCAATCTTCTGCTGATTTGCGGTCGTTGCAGTCTAGTAGACCTTAGTGGGAGGTATTGGAGCAGATCGTTTTCCACTCTACATATCTTCAGATAAAATTATCCGGTACACAATATTTGCTCCTACCAATGCAGCATTTGCTCTATTAGATGAAGAGACATTAGATAATTTTTTTACAGAGGATGGTAAGGAAGGATTAAAATATATTTTAGGTATCATTTAATCAGTCATGACAGTATTAATTTTCAAAAATTAATATGTGGTTTTCCTTACGAAATGGATAATGGTCAAACAAGTGAAACAAAATGTGATGGTCGTGGTAAAAAATACCAAGTCGGAGCTGGTAATACGATATCTACAATGAACCAGAAATTGAGAATGGAAATGAAATTGGTGACAATGGTGTAGTGCATGTTGTGAATAGATTTCTTATACCACCTGTTTTACTCCCATCATCAGAACCATCATCACGACCATCATCATCATCACGACCATCAGCATCATCACAACCATCATCATCATCAGGACCATCATCACGACCATCATTAAGACCATCATTAGGAACAAGTAAATAGATAGTTTATATTATATTTGATTATATTCCTTTGAAATGTTTGTTTGCTTTTGTTGAATTAGGATTATATTATACTTACAGTATCACCTCTAAATTGAATGAAAAAAGATAAATTATAGTCTCTATCTTTGCCGTCAACTAATTCTGTAGAAGCACGATCGAACCGGACCAATTTTAATTTTATCCTTTAAAATAGTCCGTAGTTGGTGGTGGTGACAAAGAAAAAGGTCGTACACTGAAGTTCGATATCGAATACAGGAAAGTTCGACCAATGGTATTCTTATTGCCGAACTGTGATGATATGCTATCGATAAGAGGGATCCGCATCACAAGCAACTATAGAAAACAAATAATAAGAGCATACCGTCAAGCTCGAGTCCAGTGGTCAAATGAAATCATCGGGACAACATCTTGGAAATGTCTCTCCCATGCAATATAACGGATTAACAGAGACATTCTAAAAATGAAAGTCAGAGACATTCTAAAAATGAAAGTCAATGCCGAATAGGAAGTCGATACAGATGAAACAACAACAGATGATTCTTCCTTCTGATTTAAAAGCGGCATAGCTATCAATGATCATCACGACAATTATAACGATTACGTTCAAAATGATGTCGAGGGTGAGGAGCTAACGTAATTTACTGTTCGAACGACCAAGAAATATTATGGCTACAATGATTGCTACGAACGACAATGAGGAGGATGAAGAATGGGTGGGCGCGTCCATTGGTACCGTTCACTGGAAGTACTCCACAATTAATGATGATCACAAAAGAACCATTGAATGATATGCAACAACATTCACTATTCTAGGACGACGTCCAGTCCATTCGTTATTTATCTGGTGCTGTTTATTAGATACATAGCGTGCCTTGCCTTTTCAATGCCAAAGGTGGTTTGGAAAGAAAAAAAGATGGAACGCGTATAATAACTGCATCAAAACAACTATGGCAGAAAATCGCCATCAAATCTGTACGTCTCTGTGGATTTTTTTCTCGATCGATATATAAATATTTCTCATAACCTTCGAATGCACTCACCAATCTCACTTTCTCTTTCTCTCTTCTCTTCTCTTTTAGTGGGGACTATTGTTTTATGGTGGCCGGAACAGAATACTTGAAAATTTAATCAGTGAGTCCTATCACTCCATCAAGAGCATAGCATTCGATTGGTAATACAATACATTGCTATTCGTTTGTATGTATGATACTGTGGCATATAACACGTGTATTATAATATATTGTATCATTTCTGATATGAAAAGAATTAATAGAAAATGGATAGAATTTATTTACGTTTCATTACATTACATTTTACATAACTCCAAAAAAACGTCGTGCATCTTCTTCGGCTTCAGCATTATCCTCAGCATCCATCGTCGTCTTCATCAT
>FMBT01000600.1:0-39091 GCA_900095095.1 Fragilariopsis cylindrus CCMP1102
ACTGTGGCTCCTATCTACCTAGTAGAGTAGCTACTGTATAGCTACAGTAGAGCAGCTATTGTCAAACACAACACATCATGCCATCACTCTACTTATTACTTACATACGTGTACACTCACGTGATGCATTTTTTATTCAAGCCAATCAATCAATTGTATACTACATCTAAAAAGTTGTGGAAAAGTTTTTTCTTGATAAATATATGTATTGATCCTTAATATCAATGTTCATGAAAACTACAATTGATTCTGTTACTATTAATAATTATTTTAATACTACAAATCTATTATTTACAATCGAGGAAGGTGGCTGAAACGCAGTAGTACACCGGCAGTACATGACTGACTACAGTACTTTAGAATTCTGTCATGCTATCCGTAACTAATTCTGAAACTTCGTCTCTATTAGTAGAACCCTAGTGCGGCTCCCTCTTGCATCGTTTCTTCGCGTTGCAACTGGAAGAGGACTTTTTCATCTTGTTTTATTCGATCTTGTAATGTCTGTTCCGCCTTTTGCAGTGTCTGTACCGCATTCTTTTCTCGTACTACCCGTAACTCTTGAATGATGCGTTGCTCAGTAATTGTCGAATCGCTGCGCAAGGAAAGTGGATGTAGCCGACGATGGTGACAACAACGAAATGTGGGATGCGGTCGATGATGCATACGGGCATGACGGTGCGACGAGTTTGGCGTGGCAACTAGAGACGCTGCAAATTGGGTCCCAATGGCAAAAGCCAATACTCCTGATAGTACAGCTGAACCTACAATGCCTGTCAGTATCACTTTGCGCGTGTGTTTGTCGTGTTGTTCTTGCGTGGTATGTGCAATCATGAGAGTCGGCGCATTTTGTGATGGCTGAGCCTTTTTTTTCTTTATGTCGTAATCATTGATTTGATGCGTGTCCCATTTCGTAAATGATTCCATCTCTGGCAACGACATAACCTCCTGGTATGGCCAACAAGTTGGGAAATTGTAATATCAATTGGTGAGTTCGATTGATGCTGTAAGGTTCCTCCACGCGAAATGGGAGAACCAAGTAGAGATCCATTGGAAAATTCCACCCATATATTCTTTTCTTCCAATATCCACATTCCGACAGGAGGTGGGGTGAAGAACCACAGGGGGGTAGTGCATTATTTTTGTCGTTTGTTCTTGCTCGGAGTGTTTGTTTAATAAATACATATATCGTTCTTCCAACTCGGACTCGGAAAATTGTTTAAATTCAGGATGCGCCTTGAAAGGAATGCCAGAATGTTGCCGTATGTTCTTTCGACAAAATTGTAAATTGAGGTACTGCATCTTGCAACGTCCAATCCATTTCCATGGACCAGCATGATGATGATGCAGATTTTATTTTTTTGCTGTCATTCTTTGTTTCGTGAAAAGATTCATCATCGGATTGTATGGCTTCGGTAGGAGATGCTTTCGACTCCATAAATATTGCAGTAGACGCGCTTGCTGTTATCTTCTCGCATCTTGTTGTACTCTGCAAAAAAGCGCTAGCTGTTGCAATCAACAGCACCACCAAAACCAAATCCAACAATACTTTCATTTTCCCGTTCGGTATTTTGTGTGTTTTATGGAATTTCATGTTGCCGCTTCGGTATTTTGTGTGTTTTATGTGTTTTATGGTAAGAGTTAACAAGTCAAAGAGAAAAATGAAATGACATCTCCTTCATTTTCTGTTCTACCGTAACAGAATAAAATGACATCTGGGTTCCTTTCTCTCAAAACAAGAATGAATAGACTTCAATTAAGTTCGCATGACACGGGTTTCTGGATACGATTTTCTTCGACACCTTTTCCTCGTCCTAAAAAGTGCGACGCGCACGCGTTTGGCAACATGACATGAGTTTTATGTACTCTTTCCATAATATCAATTTCATTTCAATTTCATTTATTTAATGAACCATCATGTAATAAATTTTTCCGTTCACACCATTGACCATGACTTTCTCGTCAAGTACACGTCGTTCACGTCATTCGTTCTCTCGAACAAAAGGCATTTTTCTTCCTTGACTTGCTTGTTACTTCTTCCCCATAAAACACACACAACACAAAATATCGAATTGACAACATGAAATTCCATTTAACACACAAATACCGAATGAATGAATCGTGAATATGAAATTCCTTACTATCCTTGCTGTTCTTCTTCCCGCTGTCTGCACCGCTTTTACTGCGTCTTCCCCTCGGACAAGCCTGGGACTGGTGGTAGCGTCTCCTCAGCAACAGCAACAGTTTCACTTTGCACCCACTACCGCACTGAATGCTGCCACAACGACCGATGATGATGATGAGGACGAATCGGTGCAATTTCTTGAGAATGCTTTGGACAATGTCGCAGACGTCATCCTTCTGACCTTGCGCGTTGCCACTTGCTCCTTGATGATCCATCATGGGATACAAAAATTCAACAATGTTGAAGGCTTCAGCGTCAATGTCGTGGATAAGTATTTTTCGTTTTTGCCGGGTCCACCGACATTTTGGACGTTGAGTGCAGCCACTACCCAAGTCTTTGGAGCCGTGTTATTGACCGTCGGTGTCTTGGCTCGACCTGTCGCCTTTAGTATGATGATGACTATGTTAACAGCAGTGGCCTTTCATTTGCTCAAAACTGGATCGGAAGGCTGGCCTTTGGGAGTACCTCCTTCCCTCAGTTACAATTATGAACTGGCGGCCATGTACGTCGGTGTCTTGGCTTACTTTTCAGCAGCTGGGGCTGGAGCCTACTCTGTAGATACAATCGTGTTGGGTGGAGAGCTCAACTATTATGACAACGTGTGGAAGAAGATTACAGGAAATTCGTTAGATGAAGAGTAAGAAATACATTGTGTACTGTAGGAACTAATCTAGAACGCAGCAAATCGTTGTCACAGGTTTTCGCGTTGTTTTATCGCAAAAAAAGAGAGCATATATACATACATACCTATATATTATTATATATACACACAACCAATAATCCAATGAACAAAAATGTATGAACTGGACGTATGATGGGTTCTAAATAACCCTTGTCCTTCTTAACGAGAAGTGCATTGTGGTTCTAAATAACTTGCTTTGATAACATGTGAGAAAAACAAAGAGTAGAGGAGATTTAATGCAGATGAAGATACCAAACAGTAGATTATAATTGATAATAGTATAATATTTTTATTTATTTATTTATTGTTATTATATTTGTTATTACGAGACAATCAGTAAAGGTAATATGGTAATGATAATGCCAATGACGATCATACATACGTGCGTGCTTGATTATTATTACATTACCTGCTATTCCTACTGCAGTACGTGATAGAACACGCACTGCTTTCGTGGACGAACACTTTTTTGTATGTATTTATGATATAATACACGCTGCATTTCCACTACCACCATATTTTTCATTTGCTTTGGATACTTGTTCGTATCCAGATTGTGCTGCTGTCTTAGATTCTTCCATTTTTGATTCAATTTGATCGACATCATCTTGTTGTTCACCAACAATATGTGCCAAGTCCTTATATATTTCATTCACTTGATGCATACCCTTATTAATAGCACGTATTTCATCTTCCCGTTCACGCATAATTTCTTCCTGTAATCGATCTTGTTGAATTTTTATTTGTTGTTGTTGTAATACAGTTTGAGTATTATTGTTATTATTATGAGAATTTGATTCTTGATCACGACGTGCAGCAGCACCCTCAGTCATAGTACGTTGCTGATATTGTTTCATTTGTTTTGTTACTTTTGTTTTTGTAACTTGGACACTAGTTTGTACACGTTCAAAATCACGTTCTAATTTCATTAAAGTTTGTTTATGCGTACTTGTTTGAGATTGACTACTTAATCGTTGTCTTTGTCCTAAAATAACATCCTTTAAACGTAGTTCCAATTCACGCAGTACATCTGATTGGGCCTTGTACTGTTGTTCAAGTTCATTTCTATTCCTACCACCATTATTTGGTGTTAATAGAGCATGTGCAATCTTTTCAAGTATTCCAACATTCCGCTTTTATATTGATAGAGGGGGAGGGGGGGGAGGGGGGTATGAAGAAAGTAGAGTAGAGCAGAGAGAGAGAGAGACAAAGAAATGTGGATCAGATAATATACATAGCAGAATGGCAAAGACAGCGGCGTGTGTGTGTGTGTGTGTGTATTGTGTGTGTGTTTGTTTGTTTGTGTGTCTGTGATTCGATTCTCTCCCTTTTGATTTAAACCAACTTTAAATTGATAAATTTTATAGAATAGAATCAATAGAATTTATTTTTTAATTCCGCAGGCACAGACACAGGCATAACATCATACCATCATAGCACAAACCATCCTGCAATGAAAACGTAATGTAAAACGTACATGATATTGTGTGATTGAATCTGATATTTGTGTTGTAACAGTTGCGGCTGGTATTGACATTGATGCAAATACACTGGCACTACTTGATGCTTTTTTTGCAGCAGATAATAATGCTGAAGAATTACCACCAGCATTACCATTTCCATTACTACCATCATTCTTGCATTCACTGGTGGTCGTGATGAATTACGTTTACCAACATCTTGAAATGACATAATTCTCTCTTTCTCTTCTTTAAATCGTGATTTATATTTATATATTTCTTTTAAAAATAAGATTGTATATCTCTTCCCCTCTCCTTTTATTTATTCCCTATTTGATAATTGATATTGTGTATGTCCGTCGGAATGAAGTGAAGTGTAGTGCAGCCAAGTCAAGACAAGTATAGTATAGTCTGGATAATGATGATACGTAGTGTGGTGGCTGTGGCGGTTGGCGGTTTCAAGATAATTGGTTCCTGATCCGACCTTCGATTCTAATTTCGATTCGATTCTTCGATTCTTCGTCAGTACTAGTGTTAAGTCGTGCGGTTTGTTCGTTTGGCTGCGTGTCTCGTTGTTGCTATTGTACAGTACAGTACAGCTGTACCGTAGTTTTGTTTTTGTTCTATTTTGTGTGTTACAGTATGCTCCTGCTGTGCGTGTCTTGATGTTGCTTGTGCTGTGTTGGTGCTTTGCTTTGCTTCTTTGTTGATGATATGTTGTTGATTTTCGAATTCCTTCTTCTATCTGCGCTGCTCTAGATTTTGACGTGCTGCTTGCTCTTTGTGATACAGTACACAGTAGATAGACGTGACACCGCCGCCGTTGAGAGATACTCATTCAAGTTGGCCTTCTTGATTTCAAACTGACAAAAATTTGAATTAATCGAATGAATCAATCGAGTCGAATTGCTTATGCTGCTCTTGATACGCGCTTGCATAATAATAAATGAAGGCGCGCGGTCTGTCCGGTCGTATTATGTCATCATTTCACAACCAACAATTTTTGCGAAGAAATAATACTGTACATACAACAACGACGACACATAAAATAATCGTCCCAAGCAATAAATAATTTTAATAACGGTAACAACCTTTTTTTTCTTTCTCAATCGGCTAACGTTATTACCGGATAGTACGGTACTACGGTTTGACTTTTCCTTTGTTGTTAAAACCCATCATCCCATACATTAAAACTAGCCTCCTGTACATTGACAACTTTACGAGATCAAGCAAGAATTACCGTAGTCATTTTAAAGATGAACGAGAAACAAGGACAAGGACAAGAACAAGAAGAAGATGCCACTATTGGAAATGCGAAAGCCGATTTTCACGACGGCAATTATAATGCTGATGCCGTTATTATTGTCAATGACAACGACGTCGAAGTGGTGAAACCCGCTCCGACCTCGGCAGGCGATAACAATAACAAAAACAAAAATAATCGACAAAAGCGTAAAAAAAGAACAAGATCGAAATCAGAAGATATACAAGAATTACATGAAATACAAATTGAACGATATGATCGTTTATTATTTACATCCAATAAACAAATACATAAACAAGTCAAATTGGTCAAGACATTTTTATTACAAAAAGAAATTCGATCGAATAATAATGCCAACTCAAAAAAGGATAATACAGAGAATAATAAAGTAAATTCCCTCAAAAGTTTAGATTTAAATGTTGCAACACAACAGGCAATACGACAACTTGGTTTGTATCATTGTGATCCACGTTATAAAATGACGACTACAGTTGTGACTGAAACTGAAACTGAAACTAAAACAACAACAACTGAAACGGATGATGACAATGCAAGGTCAGAAGAAACGCCGGTTATTGACGGTGATGACAATGATGATGATGACCGAAACGACGAAGATGCTGTTGGTAATGACGACGACGTCGTAGCCATTAAAGATGCAAGAAAAGAGGATGACAAAATTAATAGTAATAAGAATCGAAATAAGAGGGTGAAAAAGAGGAAGAATGACAACACTACTACACCAACCAAAATTCCATCACCATTGAACATAAATAATCCACAAAAGGTATATGTTGATTTAATATTGACACATAAAAGATTTTCTAAAGTATTAGAAGAATGGAATATAAAAGTAACCGAATATCGACGTTGGTGTATGAAACTTGAACAAAGAAATTCTTCTAATGTGAATCCATATAGTGGTGAAGATGATATAATTGTATCATCTAGTAAACGTGCTAAAAAAAATAAAAATAAAAATTTAGTCAAGAAAGAACGTGAACAAACAAAATTACTACAAACACAAAATAGTTTACAAGCCACTGTGGAAAATGTCCAATCGTCATTATTTTGTACATTAGGTGGGTATGATAATGGTGGTGATGATAATAGTGAAGTAGAAGAAGAGGATGACGAAGGTGTAGAAGGAGTTACTGGTGTAGGTAAATATTCCTCCTATGGTCCAGCTGGTGCAGAAGATTTTCAACCAATTAAACTTGCCAGAAAAAATAGACAAGGACAACGACAACGTCGTGCTAAAGCACAAGCAATACAAGCCAAGAAAGAGGGTAGGCGTAAAAAAGACAATCATGTCTTTCATAATCAAGGTTTGAATTGGAGAGAACCAAAAGTTAAAATGGATAATGAAAATGAAAGGTTTAATAGTAATGGTACTGCTACTAATGAAAAACAAGACCGTGGTTATAGTCGTGGTCGTGGTAAAGAACTTAAAAGGAATACCTTTAATAGTAGTAATGGGGGTGGTAATAATCAACAATTTGATAATAATAATAATAGTAAGGGTGGTGGCTATAATGAAAATAATGGTCAACAACAACAACAGCAGAAGACATCATCAGCAGCACGATCAGCAGCAGCAGCTGTAGTAGTAGCAGATCATCCATCATGGGCTGCGAAACAAGCACAAACAACTGGAATTGTTGCATTTAAAGGAAAGAAAATTACATTTTAATTAAAAGATAAATAAAAAGTTTGTTTTAGTCTTAAATAATAATCAATAAAATTAAATCTTAAAGCATGTGTACGGTAATTGTACCTTATTTTCTTGAGTAACAGTAGTAGCCCTTGTAATGAATATATGATTTCTGCCCTACTGTACACCCAATGGTTATCGGTACGGTAGGACAGTAAGTGTGCGATTGGTAGCAGCTTTGTCTGTACTATTAGCCAAATAGAATTTTCTTTAGATCTCTCTTCCGTGTGCTTTTTGCCTTGCCTAAGATTAGCACGTGAAAACAAGCAGCGCACGAAAATTAAAATTGTTCAGCGCGAGAAGAGCGCTTGAACATCTTGCTTGTACGGTAATTGTTCTTAAGAAATATCTTATGTTTTGATTTGGCGAGCCTCGGACGCGATGGGCGCCATAAGATATTATGTTGAACATTTTTTTCAAACAAAAAAAATCACATCATTCGTCAACATAACGTTATTTGTACAGTAAACAATGGGTCTTTTCTATCGATTCATATACCAATCGAATTGAAATAGAGAACATAGTCGAAGCGTACGTACGTAGCATATATATTCAACTTATAGCCAAACTACGCTACGTTGCCAAATAAATAAAGAATAGTAATAATAAGAATTATGCCGTCGACAATGTCATCATCCTCTCCTCGTCCATCCACTACTACATCACCAGCGGCGGATACTAATGCGGATACGTGCCAAACAAAGTCGAATAATAATAATAATAATAAGAAGCCAAGGACTTCAATATTTTCGTTTCTTCACAAAAAAAAGAAAAAGAATAGTAAGTCACCCGCCGAACAAGAAGAAACGAGAATTGCAGAACGCAAGAATTCATCTCTTACTAATAGTGTTTTAGTAGAGCAAACGGCACGAGCAGAATTTGATGCAAAAGATAAGGCTAAGAGTGATTTAAGACGTAGTTTAATTGCCATAGCGTACAGTCAAAAGATTAATCATAGTCAAACAATACAAACAGATCATGATGAAAATAGTGATAGAGGAGGTACTACACGTACAGCTACAACGACAAATTCAAGTAGTAGTTCTTGGTTTTGTGGTACAAACTATTTCAAAAAATGTGTAATGATGTATTTGATTCCATTGATGATGATAAATCTGGATATATTGATGAAAATGAATTATATACTGGACTGTTACTGATTCATTTAAAATTAGGTATGTATGCCGGACCAGCTGCCTGTAATAAGCCAATTAGTAGACAAAATTGTCAACAATTATTTCATACATTAGATATTGATTCCAATGGTCATCTCGATAAACAAGAATTTCAAAATGTCTTACCATTATTAATGGGGAATGTAATATCAAGAATAATATTTCAATTATTATGTACACTTGCAATTGTACCATTTTTAGCACAATTTTTCTTAAAGAAAGGATATCAGATATATCAATTCATAGTCATATATATGGATTGTATTATTACAGATTATTATCTACCAATATTTTATGATAAGTATCATCCACTATTAAAAGTAGCATTTGGATGGGATATACTACAAAAATATGGTACAATTGCTATCACAAAAATTAATAATGTTGTAGACGTGGACGTGGACATTGCTACTAGTATTGTACACAATATAACAAATTATTTGATTCAAAAATATGATGTATTATTCAATAGGATACCAAATGAAACATGGACAACTTTACCATTAACACTGTTATCCACTATATTAACAATGTTAATTGTACCATGGACAATTATGAAAACGGATCAATTTTTTCAATATTTAGCTACTACTAATACTAACTATTCGGCGAAATCGAACTCGAAATCGAAATGAGCGCACGACTGACGACTTTCGACTAACTATTAACTGTGACTCAATGGACTAAAACTAAGATCCAATACAGTATAAGATCCAGCCCTAATGAATCGTCCAATAATACATTAAGATACACTGTAGCTCTTTGTACAGCAAACACCAATACATGCGATAAGAACACAGGAATAATACTGTGCTCAATTTAATTGTGAACATCATTGTAACTCTAGTAGTTAGTAAATTGACCGGTTAACAACTACTGCTGTATGTACTAGCATTTACTTCTAATTCATTTTTATTGATTTCATATTATTATATTATTACTTGTGATAAAATAGAATCGAATCGTTTCTTTTCTTCATTTTGTTTTCCTTTTTTTGTACAATATATACATCAAGATCAACCATCATTTCGGTATTAAATGCACTAGCGCCAACCAAAACGAAATCGAACAATAACAACAACAACAACATCAAAAGAAAACAAAACAAAACAAAACAAAACAAAAAACAAGGTTTCAAAGAAAATGAAGTTTCATTACTATGCCGTCGTCCTAGCAATCGCAGCCTTGTCTTGTAGTAGTAACACTCGATTCGGTGTAGTAAACGCCCAAAGTGAAGCACCATCAGTTGGACCTACTGCCTCAATCGCAAGTAAAGGACCAAAAGAAACGAAAGCTCCTAACGCCAGTTATGGACCAATAGAAACGAAAGCTCCTCACGCAAGTAATGGACCAATAGAAACGAAAGCTCCTCACGCAAGTAGAGGACCAATAGAAACGAAAGCTCCTCACGCAAGTAGAGGACCAAAAGAAACGAAAGCTCCTCACGCAAGTAATGGACCAAAAGAAACGAAAGCTCCTGCATCGCCTACTGCACCGACCGATGTACCTAGTATAGTACCTACAGGATCACCTACTGCATCGCCTACTGCATCGCCTACTGCATCGCCTACTGCATCACCAAGCTCATCACCAAGCTCATCACCTACAGGTATTAATCGGACAGGTGAATCTAGTGTTGTGGTTTTTGGAAGCGATCCCATTGCATTAGGTGATTTTCTAATGTTAATGGTGGTGACCGTAACACTGCAGATGGTAAATATAATGTCATTGCTGGTGGTAAATTTAATTTCGCTGATCAAACATTTTCAACTATTTCGGGTGGACAATTTAATGTAGTCCAAAATTTTGAAGCAACGACATGTACAATTTCTGGTGGACAAGCTAATTTCATTATTAACACTGCAAGAACCTCTGTTATTACTGGTGGAACAAGAAGTACAGTGTGTTTTGCAGTGAGTATAGAAGGAACAAATTGTTCCGGTTGTACAATTTCCGGTGGTCAACTTAATAAATGTAATGCTAGAGAAGCTGTAGGAACTGGTGGCAATTCTAATATTGTTACTACTGGTGATCGTTCTGTTGTTACGGGTGGTAAAGATAATAAATCAGGTGGAACAAATGCTGTCATAATAGGTGGTAAAGATAATATTGCTGATGGTACCTTATCCATTGCTCTTGGTACTCAAGTTCAAGCTACGGAAGAAAGTTCGATGGTTATCAATTTAAATCCTGATGGTAAAAAAAAGTTTGGAATCAAAGAAGGCTGGTCAATTCATAGCTAATGCTGAAAGTTATGCATTCCAAATTGGACAGAACAATGATAGTCTTAGTATTCAGATTACAGAAGACAATATTCAAAATCTTATTGATGCATTAGAGAATGCTGCTGCCCCATGAATGATATAAAACAAGAAATAATATAGTATGAAATCAATAAATGAGGATGAAAAAGTATAATAAAATGAGAAAAGAAATGAAAGTGAAAGTGATACGACGTCGTAGATACTGTGAGTCCAAACCAA
The DNA here is from genome assembly GCA_900095095.1 of Fragilariopsis cylindrus CCMP1102. NCBI lineage: Eukaryota > Bacillariophyta > Bacillariophyceae > Bacillariales > Bacillariaceae > Fragilariopsis > Fragilariopsis cylindrus. The sequence continues at coordinate 10,960 of FMBT01000600.1, forward strand.
AGAACATTGCATAGAACTAAACAATACATAAAACCCACTCTCCGAGCTAAAAATATAACTTTGTAGTTACTGTACTATACTGTACTGCACTGTAGTAAACGTTTTACAGTCATGGATGGATGGATGGATGGATATACAATTAATTAAAGCAAGATAATAGGTACTAGTACTATACTGTTTCAATTAGATAAGAATAAAACATATAGACGCGTGTACTATTGAAATATGCAGGTACAAAGTAGAGTTTAACTGTTTTTATTTCTTATTCTGTTCTGTAATATTATATATCAGGTTTTGTATACTGTCTAGCTATTATTCATTTGCCAGTTTTCAACTGATATATTTGTATAAATGACATGCATGTAGTATATATAACACAAACTAGGACGATGAATAATATGCGTGTGCTATATATATGAAGATCTCTTCTGAGTCTTTAGTTTTCTTAAGGGACTACAGTAGTTAGTAGTTGAGTGTGTTCCTTTTTTCTTTTTCTTACTTCTTTTTCTTGCTCTTCTTTTTTAGTGTTCTTCTATTTATTCCGTGCTTGCAGCCGAGTTGACTCCAAGTGGTTCTGGACTTGGTTTTCGTCTCCAATACGAAAGTTCTGTAATGGAGGTTTAATGAACGTATGTATGCAGTAGGTAGTATTGATTAATGGTGGAATGTGGGAATGTAAAAGCACGAAGAAGAAATGAATGAGTGAGTGAGTGAATGAGTGACTTATTGTAGTGAGTGATTTGAGTTTATGGATTCTTTTAAAGTGAATCCTACATTGCAAAGTTGCACTACAGCAGTAGTTTGTTGGCATATCATTATTATCATATAATAGTAAACGTACCTTCACCCTTTTTAATATCACGAGTTGCAAATAAACTACCCCCATCTTGACAACCAAAGTCATATGTGTATAAATTATATTCTTTTTTGGTTGGTTTCCATCCTATATTAACCTTGGACATCATAATGGTTTGTTCAATACTATTATTATCATTGCCGCTCATTGAAAAGTCAATATCAATTCCATTCATCATAGACATATCATCAAATGCAATACATAACATTTTACCATCATTGGTATTGTACGTCCAATCGACTATATCACATGCCATTGCATTATCACCAGCCACTAATATCTGTTCCAAAAATCGATAATATTGTACCATCGGATAAAATTGTACAGTTGTCGATGGTTGCCAAATTTGTGTCCCACTGGGAATATCTTCTGTGGCGTATACAGCACGACGGTGGTTGTCTGTATCGAACCTTACTTCGTACATGTTTTGGATGAATGCCATACCATTATTATTATCATGATTTACAATAGGATAACCTTTAAATGCACTTGTACTGTACGTATCAGTTACGTCATACTCCTCTTGAATTGTTGATTTTGTTTCACTTGATTTAAATGTTGATACATAATAATCAAACAAATCATTCCAATCATCCTTACCATAGATAAATTCAGGATCAGATTCATCATAGCAATGAATTGAATCTAATATTGGTTGTTTCTTTTTCGAATCTTGTAGTTCATCTTCACCACCTGTGATAAGGAATGTACGCCAATCATCAATTGTTGGTTTGTACAATTCAGGTTCATCATCTTTTGGATTGTATGCGTATCGTAATTCTATAAGAATGGTATGGTATAGTAAAATATAGTATAGGCGTGATTGTTCGTTGACAAGAGATTGAAGCAAGGCAAGAAAAAGTAGAAGAATAGTTGTGAGTAGAAGTCAGTAGGCAAAAAAAGTAGCAGCAGAATGCTCAGGGAACACACGACGTGTAACGAAAATGGAAAAGCAGCAAGCGAACAATAAACCGTAGTCATCATCGTGTCTTTCTTTATTTTAATCAGATGTATTGTAACAGTGTAACGTACCTTCTCCTGCTTGAATATCACGTTTCGCATAAAAACCACGATCCCGGCATGTAAAGCGTTCTTCATCAATTGTCTTTTTTCCATTATCATTGTCCATAATTGTATGCTTAATTAAATTATTTGCTGTATAATTAGTAAAACCATTATTTAATAACGAACCTTCATCGAATGACAAACAGACCATTTTATCTTTTTTATCATACCGATTAGTAATTTCCATTGACGACCAGATAATTGAATCACAGGCTAAGGATTGTAGATGACGATTATTATTATTAAAATCCGGATCCTTAATACGATCAATAAATTTTCGAAAATCAGTGGGTGGATGAAATTCCGCAATATTTTTTGGATTATAGACATAGGTACCTTCTTTAATAAATTCGGTGGCATAGACAGCTCGTCCTAATTTTTCATTATATTTGATTTCAATTGGTACTTCAAAACCGGTGGTTAATGGTTCATCAATATTATTTGAAAATACTTTCCGTGCTTCTTTATAGTCTGGTATATTAGTGGATGTGACTGCTAAATAATTTGTACGTAATGGTTCCCATGTATCAGCGGGTGTTGGTATATTGGAATAAAATTGCATACCATTGGATTCTTCCATTTGTTCATCGTCATAATTATCAATTATACCATGTGTATCATTCGCATTTGGACATGTTCCGATACCATTAAAATTAATATCATCTAATAAATCCGATTGTTGTCGGAATGGATTTTCATACCACGCATCCCATTCATCACTACCAATAATCCATGGTTCATCTGAACCTTTATCAGGATTCGGAATGAATCGTACAAATTTTTTATATTCTTTTGGTTTTTCTACTGCTTTGGTCTTTTCTTCTTTCTCTAATTCTTTTTGTAATGCTTTTGTTAATGCTTCAATTTCAGTGGCATCATCTGGTGTTTCTTGTACATTAAAATCATAATTGTAACGTAATTCTGTTTTTTTGTTTTGATTTGTTTGGATGGACGGTTGTGACGGTTTTGACGGGCAAAGAAAGGAAAAAAAAACGTTTTTTGGCATGAGTGAACGGATTATGAGCAGAAGACTATAACTATGCTGACGACCGGGAGACGGACACGGACACGGGAGAAGAAAAGACGGGACAGGAAGAGAGTAACGACAGCAGAGCAATAGCAACGAAGATAAACGATGCGTACTAGTAGTGTGTTCGTGCGGTGTATGGGAATTAGATTGATCGAGATCGAGAGAGGTATGGTGTGCTTGAGGGATGTGTAGGATTTGGGCGTACGGGATAGTATGATATACATGATGATACCGAAGCGTTCTTGTTCGTATTCGTGCTCATGCACAGTTAGTTGGAGACGAAGGACGACGACGACGACGCAGTAGCAGCAAGCACAAAGGAACGCACGCACACGCACATACAGGACCAAATGTGATAGGTGACTGATGGATGACCGTAGTAGCTGTCACGAGAAGACAAAAGTGCAGCAAATCCAGATCTAGATCGTTGCTTTTGCCGTCTGCCGTCCAACATTTCCAAACACACACACACACACACACAGTCGCAATCGCAATCGCAAATCATCATCATACATACAAGTTACAGTCATTATTCACAATCATTTCACCAAATTAAAATCAAGACGTTGTATATATCATATCACGTACCTTCACCTTTATAAATATCACGTGTTGCATATAAGCCATATCCATAACCACAATTAAAATTATTCGATCGAATTGGTTTACCAGTTTTCTCATCTAATATTTGTCGAAATTCCATATTTAATTTGGCAGATTGTTCTTCTGGATCCGCATGATTAAATAATGAGGAATCATCTAACCGTAAACAATTCACTACATCATGGACCATCACTCGACGTTTATGGATGGTTTTTGTACCATCCTCATTAGCAACCGATACATCATTATTAATTTCTTCAATTAAACCATCACGTTTCAGACCACGATAACCTATACAGAATGGAGTTCAGACGAGTCGAGGCAGAAATTAATAAAGGAGGAAAAGAAAAAAAGAAGTTGTTAGAAAAAAAAAATAGATCGGTTCGAAAAAAAAATGAAATGAAGACAAAATAAATTTTGGCGCGCCATAACATAACCCTGCCATAATAAGCCATGAACCATGACAACAAAATTCAACTTCAAACTCAAATTATAACAGTTACAGTATATAATAGTAACAACAGTATAAGTAAAACGTACCCCACATTGCAATATCACATGCTAAATTATTAGCCTTCTTTGCTGATAATGTATTATCTTCTAGGATACTTTCAATAAATGTTCGATAATCAGTGGGTGGATCAAATGTTACAAGACTATTAATCGATGTCCATATTAATGTATCTTTTGCAATGAATGTTTCAGTGGATACACTACGTCCTGCAATTAAATTATACGATATAGAATATGGTATTTGAATACCACTTTCACTCATTTGTTTTTCTTGTTCACTACTCTCATTATTTACAATACCAATTTCATTTTGTATTTCATCACGTTGAAATTTTGTCATATTATTTTGTCTATTACCAATTGTTTCATAATATTTTTTATTTAAATAAGACCATGTATTAAATTTAGTTTTTGAATTATCTTGTATTGGTTCTGTCGAATATGGCAATTCACCATATCTGTCTCTTTCTTTTCTATTTGTACTAATTAATTTACCATCACTACGATAATGATTCCATAACATACCATGTGTATGATTAGCAAGAACACAACCTAAACTATCCAATAAAATATTTGTTTCACCAGTATCAAAAAAATTATTCCAATCAGATTCATCTGGTGAATATACAATATCATCTTCATCAGTACTACTTAATATAACAGCTTCTTGTAGATTTGAGTTGAGTTTTGGTTCTTTATTAATTTGATATTCATCATCCGCATTAATATCAATACCCATATGGGTTTTATAATATTCTTCAATATTAATATCATTGGCATCAATATACTTTGTTTTACCGGTATTATCTGTTTTTGGAAATAATTTCGATGCATCAATGATTTCACCATCTTTAAAATCATGTCTTGTCTTTACTGCAAGAAGTGCTTTACGACGTTCAATTACTTCCGTTTCTTTACCATCATAAAAAGTTTGTTTTTCCTTTAAATTAAACCTTTCAGATGCTGCCTTTTCATCTTTTATATCTTTATCAACAATTGATTTATACAATTTTTGTTCCTCTTCATGGTCAACAATTAACTTGTGAACATTACCACCCATACCTTCAGTTAACTTTGCTAAACGGGCTTTTAATGCTGACATATCATCATCAATTTTCTGTTTATTTTGTTTGACACATAATTCTTCAGGAGAATCAGAATTACTACCTCCACCACTTGCACATGCCGGTGCAGGTGCAGAAGCAGTACCAGCATCTTTTGGGACTTGTGCTGGTGCTGTTTCACTAACAGCTGCTACTAGCACAGTAGAAGAAGACGACGACGATGACGACAGCAGGACAGCGAATAGTGTCGTCAAGACAACAGACGATAAACGAGCCATCATGATTTCTATTACTGTAAAGACGTTACGGTGCGATTGATCGATATGTTCTACAGATAATAAGCAGACTCTCTCTCTCTCTCTCTCTCTCTGTTTTATGATGTTACGATGTTATTACCTTTTAAAGATCTGACAAGATGACAAGATGTAACACAGCAGGTAAAATGAATGAATGAGAAAGTAAGATATGAATTAGTTGTAGTACTGTAGGGCCAAGCAAAAGGATATCGAATGGCGGAGAACTACTGTACGGAGGCAAATAGATTTTCGGCTGAACAGATTCTTCTTGTGTACTCGGAAAAAGATGTGAAGCAAGTAGGCCCAAGGAAATCGCCTTGAAAATTATAAGATTTCATACAAATTCGACTATCTCGACTAGTTCGAATCAATAAATTATTAGGCCCAAATGAATCGCCGACATATACTGTACAGAACTAAGTATGTACTCATAAATTTAAGAATGATCCCCCTTTTCTATTTGCCCTCTTTTTCTCGAGCAATGGAATAACAGTAATTCTTGGATCATCGTACAATACATCCGTATAGTACGTACGAATCATATGCGCGAACGTTCTCGGCTAGTGCGTATAAGTACAGGCAGTACAAGTAGCTAATAACAAAAGACGATTTCAGTGAGAAGAATCATCGAATCGAATTCGAATCTTCAAAAGATAGATCTAATCCAAATAAACCGAAGCGAAGGTCCGAATATACTCTACTGGCGTAGCATGACCTAATAAGAAAGAACTACAGTTTACTACAGAACATCAAAGATCAAATATAGTACTACAGATAGATAAACCAACAACAATAGAATACATCACATCAATGAAATAAAGCGGCAATCAAAACATTGCATGTGTATTATAGAGAGAACAGTAGTATTCATTCGCTTTAGTTCCCCCGCGATAGACCTTGTCTCTTGAAAGGATCGTTATAGTAGTAGTAACACGTTTCATCAGTGACACGAGGGAGGGCATTTTGGTGGTGCATTGAGGTGCCGTGGTTCGGTGCAGAGACCGCGAATACTAGTACTACAAACGAATACAATTATTAGTGTACAGCAGTAGTTGCGGACTAAACTATTTTTTTTTTCTACGCACCCTCGGTGGTTAAAGCCAAATACGGTACGCGCTCGCAAATATTGTTGTTGGTAAATGAACAGAACAATCATAAAAAGATTGAAAGGGATTAAGATTCATTCGGCTCAAATATATTTTAAATTTAGATGACATATTTTGCACGAATAACATATTGCATTTAGAAATAGATAAAGAGTAAAGGGCAGGGCAGTACTGTATTCATAAATGGATTGATTCGATGCATGCATATTTAGAAAGAATAAGAATTAGGCGTAAGGGCTACGTTTGCACACACCTCGGCAAAGGACTGATTGCCATCGGTTATTGGTTCGGGATAACCATAAAACTTGGTACATTCGCAAAGGACTGGACGAGGACCAGATCCGCACCTGAACAAGAGCTCACACAACGATCGAGTATTTGTGTGACAATTCAATGGGTTCGGTGATTTTGATAAGCAATTTATGTTTTGAAAGTTCTGGGCAACGTCGTCGATCCTTGGAACGATATCGTAGTGTGGAATAATATTGAAAGTATACTCGTTCAAGTCTTCGACTGTAATCGGTGGCTTGAAAGTCATCGACTTAACATCGCATTCACGCCAGATAGAGCGATAGCTTTGGTGTGAGTTTGGGCTGCAGAAAGAAAAGCGATTCCCCCGCCAAGTGAGTGTCCAGTCAAAGTTAAGACATCGTATTCTGGATTCTTTTTTTGCAGTTCAATAAATCTGTGAAGCAAAGAGAAAAACGGGTTTGCCAGTTTTAGACGAATTGGTGTGTTGACTGTAGAGAATACCGTTTGAATATTCCAAAAAATTACCATTGTAACAAATAAACTTACTCTGTTAATATTTGGTAAAGATTCTTTTTTGATGGATCACCCGATGGAACCATGCTGATGACTTTCATAAGATCTGTCCATATATTGTATATAAAGAGATAAATTTCATAAAGGTTCAGGAAATGGAAATGATTGAATAGAAGAAATAAAAAGATTTAATGAAGATATTTTGGCATTAAACTCAAAGCTTACATGGCAATGGTAGAGTAAAGAGATCTCCAAAAGGCAGTCCGTAGCGAAGAATCTTAAATTGAATGAAACGAAATTAAATCAAATAAAGCACGGCAATGTGAGAGGACGCCAATTAACAAAAGGAATTACCGACATGACTAGTAGAAACAAATTGACAAGATACGTGACGGAACGTACCTGGATCAAAAATGCTGTCAGCCACAACTGACAATCAATCAACATTTCGGTTTTACTTGATGTTCCTTTAGTTTGAAGAGAGAGAGAAAGAGAGACAGACAGACAGATAGACAGAATAAATGAGGAGAAAAATACATGTAATAGTTAGCGAGTCGACAGTTCTGAAGTTTTTTAGTTTAGGGTGATAATAGACAAGACGAGAGGTGTATCAAACACAATGAAAACATACCTGTCACCGAGATGATACCAGTAGTAGTACCCTTCTCAGTTATTACATTGAACAAGTAGAATTCACCAGGAATTGTTTTGTAGCCATATACGTCTAAAAAAGAATCCACCTTATCAGTATCAATCGTCACATTGTCTCCAGATCGATCAAACCAAATTGGCAATGATTCTTTAACTACTGGTATATCCCGATAGGCCATGATAGACAAAAATGCATAGTCAGCAAGAGACCACGTTGGCAGATCGTTTTCTTGAATATTCAGTTGATTCATGTTATATAGTGTGGTAACGATACAGTATGGAATGAGATTGAAATCGATGGAATCAGTAATTTTTAGAAAAAGCAAAACAATATTGATGAGTAAACTTAACTATAAAACAATAGAATGTATGTAATTTGACTCGATGCATTTTTTTATCCTTTCAGCACCTACCAAATGTTTTTCCAATTGCACACGTTGGGTATTGTATAGAATCATTGTTAGCTGGATAATAAAACTGGGGTAGCATAGTAAATTTTGTGTCAACACGTGTCCCCTGCAGTGGTTCAGTTTGTGACTGTGAATTGAAATTGAAATTGATGGAATCAATTTTTATTTAGAAAGAAAAACAATAGTAATGAGTAAATTTAAAAATCAAACAACAATAAATGTATGTAATTTGACTCGATGCATTTTTCTAAATCTTTTTAACACCTACAATTGTCCAGATGCCACATAAGGCCAGCGCACCAAGCCCGAGAGCTGTCAGCCACAAATGTTTCGCTTTATCTGTAGAAATTTTCTCCTGGCAAATTCAACGAAGCAAGCAATAATGTGTAAGTTCACAGTACAAAATGAGCATCTGAGAGAAAATACACACTGCAAGGAAGATCAGGCATGACAGAGTACTAAAAAGAAAGACTTACTACGACACCGTGTAATCGTGATTGATTCAACCAACGATCGGTACGAGATTTACCGGGTGCTAAATTCATTGTTCCTGTCTCTTCAATAACAGCTATGAAATTAATATAATTTCGTACTCTAGATATTCCCACACTAATAGTATAGACAATAGCAATCCTGTACTGTCGACTACAATACAGTGTTATTAATGGAAATAGGTAACCAATTACGATTTCCAAAAACATGATAACGTAACACAATGTTTGACTAGGCTCACTAACACGTAAAACTTTTGTTATAACATAGAGTCCAGTGTTAGGCCCTTCAATGAACGTCGAATCTCTTCTTCCTGCTCTAGGTGAACGTCGTCGCTGTTGCTCATGCTGTTGCTTTGATGACATCGATCTATCGCTGTTATTGCTTGTCAACCCTGTTGTATTAGCGGCAGCAGCAGCACCATTAGGGTACGAAGGAGTGGGAGTGGTGCTGCGGAGTGACACAGAATTGCTTGTATTGATGTCATCGATAGTACCAGCATTAAAATCCTCAGCAGCAGTGGCAGGAACGGTCGCATTCTCTAAATCAAGAGTATGAGTATTCAAAGCATCGTTGTCGGTGATGGTGTTGAATTGATTACATACCCATCCGAATATTTTTTTTCCAGTAGTATTATCATTAGCATCATCTATACGGAATTCTTTTCTTTGTTTAACTAAATTAGAAATCAGTGCAACCTTTCGACGGACTTTCCAAATCATAATAATTAAAATTAGAATCAAAATAATTGATATAACAATAATAAAAGATTGATTTAAAGAAAACCAGGTCAAGAATGCAATAAACAGTAACATGATTATAATTATACCAACAATAAAGCAAATAAACGAACTTAAGATTTGATTCTTTGTCATTGCACCCTTTATTGTGACAATAGAAAACGGACAAACAGGGTTTTATTTTGCACGAAGATGTGAGCTACATAATTCCAGTTACATTAGAAGAATTGTCGACAGCAGCCATTATAGAGCCGACCACGATCCAAATAAATAATCTTACCGGTCCATCTATAATAGCAATATATCGTGAGGAACCCCAATTACAAAATATACTGTGTAATAAAATGATTGTTGGACCAGAAATACAGATTGGAATAAGAGTAAAGTAAATTAGTATTTGAGACTGGCTGTCCAGCTGAGTCCCATGCTCGCACAAGGTGCAAAATAGAGGAGAAATATGGAACAAAACGATCGAATCCTTGAAATGGAAGAAGATTTTTTGGCACACTCAATTCTACTTACCGTTCTAAGCTCCATGTCCATTTCGTCATAAAGGGATGTAATCCTTGTGCATCATTAATATTATATAATTTTACTGGTTTTTCTAATACCTTGTAGCATTTTAAGTATTTTGGTCCAAGAAAACTCCATCTTGTTAGTCTTGATAATGGATACATGAATTCTTTGTAGGATGACTCGATCATCCCTTCTTTATCGTGTAGATAATCGACAGCTTCTTCGTAAGTATCGTTACCATTATTGTTGTCGTCATCTCCATTCTGTTCAACAATATGCTGTGCTAAATAACTAACATATTGCCGTCCAGAATAAGTTCGTTTTTGTTTCATCATAATGCATTTATGAACAACCCATATGAACAATGTAAGACGTTCTTTTAGTGTCCGGGCTTTGAAGTTATCAGAATCACAATTTAAAGCAAATGAATGACTACAAACAAATGATGTTGCACCATATAATTCGTAAAATAGTATACAGATTGTAAAAACCAAAAAGTATATAGTTGCACAAGCAAACCAAACTAAGAAACCAACAACCCACCAAGTATATTGTGGATAATCAACTGCAAACATCATGCCGGCTATAGTTATCATTGGTATCGCAATAATAATAATAAAAACAAACCAATCTAAAAATATTAATGAGTCGCGTCCTAATAATAAACTTTTAAATAATCGTCGTCCATTCCATGAATCTGATACCATATTAGTTGCAATGACCATCCCTTCTGCGAATGCGATACAGAATGTAATAATAGCAATAAATGTTCCGGTCATAAAACTAAGACCTTTATCGGCGTATGCTAGTATCCTTTTTTTATGTGTGTACATTCAGTAGCAAACAAAACAAAAACGAGGTACCAGATTTAAACGTAGTGTGTATGTAAGACGAAAGAAGATAGCAACAAAAAAAAATCAGAAACAGTCTAAACCAAAAGAAAAAAGAGAGAAACACACATCCCAACGCAATGCAAATGCAAACTCTTTCAATCGATTAGACTCGATTAGACTCAATTCGATTCCATTCGATTTCATTCGATTTCATTCGATTCGACGAAACAATTACAGTGTACTTACGGTAGTTCCAATACCATAGTTAACATAACTTGTACACAAAATACAACAAATATGCCAACCTAAAAGAGGGAGAGAGAGAGGGGGGAAAGGTTTTAATTTCGTGAGAAACAGAAAAAAGAAAGAGAAATAAAATTGTAACCGTATTTGAAAAAACGAATATTATGTATGTCGCGTAGTACGTAATAAGCGTAATAGCACAGTACAGTAGTATTATACAGTACGTACCCAAAGAAAGAATACAATTACATATACACCTCTTAATACCTGTAATCCCTTATTACCACTTTGTACTGATTTAACTTGTATTGTTCTTTGATGTGTTTTAATATCAATTTTTTCTTCTAATATAATTTGTTGATATTCATTTTCTATTACATATGATCCAGCGGATGCTAGTTGTTTGCAATTACGATTATCATTATTTACAGTAATAATACTATTCCGTGTTCTTGCAGTAGCATCATTTGTACCACGAAATCGTACAGTACTTGATGGGACGGCTAATGAATGATGATCCACAAAATATCGTTCCAACACAAGATTATTACTATTATTATTATTATTATATCGAGTAGAACAGGATGCAGTCATAATAGATGCTTCGGATCGTCCTGACGTCGTTTCTCTATAATGACATAGACCACCATCCAAAGTCGATATTCTACCATGGTGATGGTGTGGTTGGTGTTGATGTTGCTGTTGCTGCTGTTGTCCTTTTTCAGCAATGGGTGGCAATGCCATCGTCGGTTGTTGCTGTTCTTCTTCTACTTCTTGTAGGGATTCCATAATTCTTGTGTACAGTGAAGGGCGAATGGTAGGAATCGACGAGTCAAGGTGAGTCGAGTCGAGTCGATTGATTATCTGATAAAAGAGAGAGAGAGATTTTTCGTTCGTTCGTTCGTTCGTTCGTTCGTTCGTTCGTTCGTTCAGTTTTCTCCCAATAATTAATTTTTGCGATGAGGAGGATATGAAATTAATGTACTGCTAATTTCTTCGCTTGATGATCGATCGATCAGAGGGGGGGGGGGGGGTGAAGCTTGGGAGCTATTACACTTTAGCTCGAAAAGAGTCTTTAAGCTTGATAGAGATAGAGCAGAGGTACAGTGACAGTACTATTACTGGCTGATGCAGTACGGTAACACAAGTACAGTAGGTATAGTAAGGGAGAGGAGTCCAGAGGAATCTAGAGGAGTTGAGTCGAGTTGAGTCGATTTAATTCAAGTTGATTCGAGTTGATTCGATTCGTCTATCTGATAGAAGATTCGCCTTCGTTCGGTTGCTTCCCTATTCCTTTGTTTCTTCGGTTTTTCCTTCTATTCCAATGGCCACAATGACGTGTAGACTGTCGTTGCTTGTTAACTGGCTTGCTTGATTGCTTGTTTGTCTTTCTTCCCTTGAAGGTTTGTCTACAGGCGATGCGTGGTACAATGTATGCCGAAAGAGGTACTGTTAACAATCTAATGTACAAATTAATGAATAACTTACTTCACTGGTCCTGTAACACGAAGTCTTTGTGCATTTTTTAATATATATCTTGATTGATTCTTTCGCGCTTTCTCAAATTCTGTTCTAGTTTTGTTCCACGCGTTCCAGTTTCCCACACAGGCGTAGAGAGAATACTGTATGGTTATTTCTATTTTTTTGTCGACTGTGTCCGTACTATTGTGCATGATGTACTTTCTCCAGCGAATGCTAAGTTAGTGATGCATTTTGCGCAATAAAAATTAACTCGCTGTTTTTGAGCGGGGGGAGGGGGGGGAATTGGATCATTGAAGCAATTTTGCTTCACTGGAATTCACTCAATCTCCTTCCTTTGTCATGTGAAATTTAACGTGCAAAGCTACACACTAAATTAGCGCTCGCTGGTAGGAAGAATTTTATCTTCAAAGTGTACTCATACTAACGTTAGTGTACATCACGAAGCAGTTTTCGCACGATCATAATATTATTATGTATTTATTGCCATATATCTTTTATGCATAACTTGGGGACTCGACTAAAAATTGATTACACGTGGAAGAAACTAACTATGCATTTTCTGTTTTTTGACTGAGAAGATAGTTCCGCATACAGGCAACACAGTTCAACTTCTAATTTTGGGGCAATTCGTTAGAAGGTGTGGTTTTAATTATCTAACTTTCAAATCCCTAGAAGTGGAACAGTTTTTAATTATCTATCCCCAAGAATTAGCATAGAGGGGACCCCCAAATTAAAAAATATAATTTGGGGTAAAAAAATCGTAACCCCCCCCCCCCAAAACTTTACTAGTATTTGTTAGTGTTATATATAATAAAAACTTTAGCATCAAGTATATACTCCTAAAAGTAATTTTTTTGGAAAATCAAACCATGAAGTTTACAGTTGACCTATTGGATAGGGAACCGTTATATTCCTTAGTCTTGTAAGCCTACTGGTATCTCATAATGTAGGCTCACACACGGCACACCTCAGCTTTTTACGATATATCTTGTTCTGGACACAAAGCAGGGTAGAACTTCCAGGTAAATGCATCTTTTTAGTCAGGGAGAGTTCCTCTACCTTACCATGTGTGTAACAAAGATTGGTCTTAAAAAAAATTGGAAGGAACTTTTTCTAGTTTATGTACACATATCTGTACGCTGACCAGCCTGTAACGCACCATGTTACTAGTTAATTTGATGCGGCTATTATTTTTGCTAGAACAACTTTTTTCAAAAAATAAAATCATGGAACCCATTATATGCTTAATATTTATATGTATGCAAGACAGTGGGTACATCCAGGGGTTTACTTTCTTCGTCACGGAACAAAAACCAAAAAATGCCCTATTTTAGCTAAAATCCACGGAAAATAATTTTGCACGAGATGGGGCATATGGACCAAATGCCCCAATGAAATCGGCATTAGGTGGGTTAGTTTGTTTTATGAGTATTTGTGTGAAAATACTTGTCAAAATTTGTTTTGGAGCATAAATCAGCCCACAGTGATTATTTTAAGCATGGTCGTTGATTTTTTTTTATGAGATTTTCTTGAAAATAGGGGTAAACGGCAATTACACCCAAAATAATGGTTGGTTGGGATGATGATGGTTTTTATCCACAAGCAATAGTGTGTGAGGACTTTACTTTACCCTCCTATCATTATTTTGTATGTGTGGTTCAAGAGTAATCCCCATTTCCGTTTGGAGGTAGGCAGCTGCAGTAGTGGTATTTTTGTAGAAAATTTGGTACAGAACTTCTTTTTTGGTATGGTTCAAACGTAGAACTTTGTTTTCTTTGGGTGCACCAGCCTTCATATAGTGTATTAGGACCTTGTCTAACCTTTATTCAATACACCAGCTCACTATCACACTCTTCAACAATGTTGGTTGTATAATAGAATATGAGAAACATCCTGTTGTTGTTTGTTGTTACATTAAAATAAGCAGATACACGTAGAACTACACGTGCACAGATATTACTTTCCTACAGCGCCTCTTGTTATTATCTTATGCATATGTGAAATGTTGCTGACTATTTATTTAGGAAAAAAAAAGTGATGGTAGCATCTATATACATAATATAAATCCCACATACTGCTGCCTACCTACCCTGCTAGACCATTATTGGCAGAATGATACACGTAGAACAGCAGCTGCACACATATTACTTTTGTACAGTTACTTTGGGTGTTATCTTATGCATGTATTTGATGTTGCTGACTATTTATTTCGGAAAAAAAAAGTGATGGTAGCATCTATATACATGATATAACTGTCGACGCGCGCCTAAACAAGAAATTATTTACGCGTTCGCACAGGAATTTTCCAATAAAAATATGTGCGCAGAAAAGATAGTTTTTGCCGCAGTCGCGTCGGTAAGTCCCGAAAAGATAACACTAGGTATTTAGTAGTACCTGTCGCAGCGTACCTACACGCGCGCCTAAACGGGAAATTATGTATGCGTTCGCACAGAAACTTTCCGATAAAAATGTGCGCACAGGAATTTTCCGATAAAAATATGTGCGCAGAAAAGATAGTTTTTGCCGCAGTCGCGTCGGTAAGTCCCGACAAGATAACACTAGGTATTTAGTAGTACCTGTCGCAGCGTACCTACACGCGCGCCTAAACGGGAAATTATTTACGCGTTCGCACAGAAACTTTCCGATAAAAATGTGCGCACAGGAATTTTCCGATAAAAATATGTGCGCAGAAAAGATAGTTTTTGCCGCAGTCGCGTCGGTAAGTCCCGAAAAGATAACACTAGGTATTTAGTAGTACCTGTCGCAGCGTACCTACACGCGCGCCTAAACGGGAAATTATTTACGCGTTCGCACAGAAACTTTCCGATAAAAATGTGCGCACAGGAACTTTCTGATAAAAATATGTGCGCAGAAAAGATAGTTTTTGCCGCAGTCGCGTCGGTAAGTCCCGAAAAGATAACACTAGGTATTTAGTAGTACCTGTCGCAGCGTACCTACACGCGCGCCTAACTTGGAGCTGAACTTGGACTTCCACTTGGTCCACCACTAGGTGACGCACTTGGACTTCCACTTGGTCCACCACTTGGTGACGCACTTGGACTTCCACTTGGTCCATCACTTGGTGATGCACTTGGACTAGAACTAGGAGAGGAACTTGGTGCAGAACTAGGAGAAGAACTTGGTGACTAGGAGAGGCACTTGGAGCATGACTTAGTGTTGGTGTATCACTAGGAGCAAAACTAGGGAAAAAGAAGTGATTCTAAATATCATTGTACAATATACTATTCTTTATTCTAATTATATTCTACTTCATCCTCTTCATCACTATAGTCGGAATTGTTGTTTTCATCAGTGATATCTGTGTTCTCTTCAGCCTCATCCACAACTGCATATTCCACATCATTGTCATCAGCATCACCAGGATTTGAATACAATAGCATTGTAAGAAGCTGAAGATAATTCACTTTCTCCTTCTTCTTAGCTCTACTCTTTTCCAGTCCTACCCTGTAGTATCTCAACCAAAAAATATCTGTGTTCTTATTATAACTAAGAACATAACCAGGACAGACTTCATTCAATGGAACAACCTTCCTTCCAACAAGATCACTTTTCTTCAGACCTTGTGCAATTTCAAGGGTGAGGTTTGCATGCTCAGAAAGACTGTCCAGAAAATCATCAGCAACAGCAAAGATTTGCCGTCTATCTTTTGTTAAAGCAGGATCCACAAAGTTTGTAGAGAAGTATTTGCCTACACCAACATCGTCACCAACTAACTGAACACACCTCCTTTGAAACTCACAGTCAAAACACACTTCAAACATACCCTTCTTCCAACAGTTATCAGAGATGCTCTTCTTTCTTTCCGGTGTCTGTAGCTGCTCAAGGGCAAGGGATAAGTTAGTAAAAAAAGGGTCCCGCACTTCACTCAATTTTGTTCGATGTTTATAAGTTCCTCCTCCTGACATGACCAGATCAAACACTTGTTCAGCATTCTGTGTATTGCGCAACGTGTATAGTATTGTTTTCATCAAAGCATTGAAATACCTATCCAACGGTTGACACACTTCAGTTAGATTGGCTGGTATAAACAAAACAATGATGTGGGGAAATGAAATTCTCATCCACACAACAAGATCCTGATCCCGGTGACGGACGTAAACATCCCATAAAATCAGTAGCTTTGAGTCATGTTCCCATCCATTGGTGAAACACATCCTGACTCTATAATTTTCAATAAAAGTAACTTGCTGTCTCATAGTGTCTTTTGAGACCCAATGATTAGGAGAGACAGAAAATCCAAAGGGGACAGGTTCCTTGAATTTTTGTTGATTTCGAAAGACTGGTTTTGGAAGAGAACGTTCTGTCTTGCCTCTAACTGTCAAATGAAATAGTACAATGTCACCATTATAGTTGATCCAGGGGGTCCCCGTGATTTGCCTCTTGTCCTTAGAACCAAAGGAAAAAACATTTGAACTTCCCTTCTTAGCCCATGTTTTCCCACTAGACGGTGTCATCATTAACGGAGTCTCATCCATATTGAGCAATAGCTCAGGACGAATATTATGTTTGTATACAATGTACCCTACCCGTACTAACATAGCATCACGATCTTCCTGCCATGTATCAGGAAGCTTGCCAGCATCATTGGTGATAGAGCGATAGGTTTGGTTCAACCTTTTCAACATGTTGCGGATCCATTGTTGACAGCACTTGAAACGGTCATTATCAATTAAGTAAGAATACAAACCATCATCAAACGTCTTCACAAATTTAATGATGAAAGGACGGAGGATGGCAGCATTCAGTTCACACTTCGATGCAATCAAAGTCATAATCATACTATCAATTCCTTGAAGAACAATCGAAGGAACTACTCTAGCATGACTACCAGAAATGTTGGATATGATCCTGCCATCATTCCTGAGGACATCAATGTTGCAATTGTCACTGATGTACTTTGAACCCAGCTATGAAGATGGGCCTGTTGAAGTTTGCTGAATGTTGAGGGATGATGTTGATGCAGATAAACAATAGTAGAATGTATGCACGCAGATGCTTGTTTGGAAGTAGGAGCAGCATTGATTCTCTTGATTTTACCAAGCCAGACTTCAACTGCAATTACCTTGGAATCAGCATACCAAGTGAAATTAATTCTCTTCCTTTGTGCAGTAGCAGAGCTGCTGCTGGACTTAAGCTTTGAGACAGCATTAGTGAATGGGGCAGAAGTGAAGGCAGCAAACGGTGCATGATGTGTGAAATAGGATTTCATATCTCTCTTGTAATATTTTAGACCTGTGTCAGTGCTGTTGTCCCAATGAAATAAGTTTAGACCAACTGGTGCATACACACAGCCATTAAATGCATGGCCACCTTCTAGATGTAGCTTTGGAGGACGCCCCCCACATGCTAGTATTTTGTGTCCTTGCTGATTCCTAAATCCTTTAGCCATTTCAATGATGATGGAATGTGTGCTGGCTTTTCTTAACTTGATATAAGTTGCTGCTTGGTGGGCTGATGCAGATGCAATCTCTTCTGCACTAAGAGCAGTGTACTTCTCTCTCTGTTTGGAAAATGCATTAGAAATAGGGCTTGGCATGATGACGTGATACTATATTAGAAACAAAGAATAGATAAAATAAGGTGAGTTACTGTACACGAGGTGGAGTATCATACTGTACGTACAGTATACGATGGATCGATACTTACATACCTCTGTTGTGCGTCGTCAACGTGCGTCACTTGAATACCGTATTTGCGTCTCCGATACTGGAAGATTGATTGAATACTGTATTGCCGATGGATCGTCTATTTGCGAACGTTCTTTACGATTCGCTTGTTGATCGATTGAATAACGTATTGCCGATGGAAGAACCTCTGTTGTGCGTCACCTGTTCTTTGTGCGATATGGAAGTGGCGTTACGTCAATGGGCTGCGTCACTTAATGATGATCGAACGTGCTTTACGTCAATGGGCACAGTTAATTGAAGTGTCGTCTGCTTCTCTTGTTGATGATTGAATACCGTATTTGCGTCTCCGATACTCGTCTCCGATACTGTAAGATTGATGAACGTTCTTTACGATTCGATCGATTCTTATGAACCTCTGTTGTGCGTCACTTAATGATGATCGAACGTGCTTTACGTCAATGGGCACAGTTAATTGAAGTGTCGTCTGCTTCTCTTGTTGATGATTGAATACCGTATTTGCGTCTCCGATACTCGTCTCCGATACTGTAAGATTGATGAACGTTCTTTACGATTCGATCGATTCTTATGAACCTCTGTTGTGCGTCACTTAATGATGATCGAACGTGCTTTACGTCAATGGGCACAGTTAATTGAAGTGTCGTCTGCTTCTCTTGTTGATGAGTGAATACTGTATTGCCGATGGATCGTCTATATCTGCGATTCGATAGATCAAATACTGTATTATGTGCTTCACGATTCGTCTCTAAAGCACCTCTTTTGTGGTCGATAGATCAAATACTGTATTAATGGGCACAGTCAAAGAAGTGGCGCTGCGAACGTGTTTTATGATTCGTCTCTAAAGCACCTCTTTTGTGGTCGATAGATCAAATACGGTATTTGCGTCTCCTATATATCGGCGACCAATATTTTGCCGATTGGTTTCAGTTGACAAATTTGTCGACGATGTAATTGAACGTATAGTTATTATTATGTTGTTTCGCCAATTACATCATCGACAAATTTGTCAACTGAAACCAATCGGCAAAATATTGATCGCCGATCCATCCAGTCGTGAGTGACCCATCAATCACTAGACGGGACCCATCCAGTCGTGAGTGACGTCATTTGACTAGAAGTGGAAATGTGTTTAATTATCTAATATTTTATTCAGTAGAAATTGAAGTGTGTTTAATTATCTAATGTGCCATTAGAAGTTGAAGTGTTTGAAACACGTGTAAAGTTGAAGTGTGTTGCCTGTACCACACGTAAATAAATATCGAGTATGAATGAATCAATCTGAATAAAGCAATCAATCAATCGAATAATCAATCGAATAATCAATCGAATGATCAAAGCTACTAGAGCTACTAGCAGCACACTCTACTACTTCTTTTGTGTAATGAAAGTTGTAATGGGGATACGGTATGCATCTGCAATCCAAATAAATGCACGTTAATTGGTTTTATTGCAATATGATAAGGCAAAAGCTATGATATAATGTTTCTATAATAAATAATACTAACGACTGGGCAGACTATGTATTAAAATTTCTTATGGATATAATATTGTTTTATATGAGTACAGTAGTTACACTAATTTTACCCGACAACACAAAAAGAGAAAACCATATATAGAAAAATTATATGTATAGTATAATATGTATATTTGGTACATTTGTTTTCTTCTTTCTTTCTTTTTTTATAATTGTAGCCTAGCCTTTTACCTTTTCTTTATGTCGTCTAACAAATAATAATAATAATAATAATAGCAACAATAATGTGCACAATCCGTACGTTTGTCTTGTGGTATAATATAATAAGTTAGGAAAATAATAGCACAAACAAACACACGGAAAAGAGACGATGTAATTCTCTATCATCCTTTTTGTTTTAAAACTTCTCATCGCGGTCGTCGTTTCATTAAATAAAGAGTGCAAGAGAAGCAATAACCGCTTGTTCTTTCATTCATTCATTCAACGACGAACTGTTTTCTTTTCCTTTCTATTATTATTATTATTTATGTTAAATAACATCGACCACCATCTGGCGAATCAGTAAATGTAACACTACCAGATTCTTCACCGAATTGTTTCCCATTCCGTCCACCACTTCCACCACCCCGTCCACTACGACCAAATCCTGAACCACCACCGCCGCCACTTGATCCACCACCTGATGAACCACTACTAAATCCTGAAGCTTTACCACGTTGTCGGCCACCACTACCACCACCAAAATTACCAAATGAATTTGATTTTGTCGGTGCACGTTGTTCTTGTTGTTGTTGGGATTGTTGTTGTTGTCCACCACCCTGTGAATAACCATCATCCTGACTATGATTAACGTCAACATACGGTTGGGATGGTGCGCGCTGTTGTTGCGGAGGAGGAGGAGCTTGTTGTTGTTGAGGTGGTTGCATCGCTTGTGGAAATCCTTGTCCACCACCAGATGGTGCCTGTTGCTGCGGCGGTGGTGGAGGTGGGTTGAATCCACCACCACCTTGTTGTTGTTGTTGATAGCCGCCGCCACCACCACCCATACCACCACCCATACCACCTTGTTGTTGAGGTGGAGGTTGTTGCTGTTGAGGTGGTTGCTGCTGCTGTCCATATGGTACTTGATTTTCATCACGTCCCTTTTGTTTAAATAATCGATCACGTAATGTTGGCTTGCGTGGTCCAGATTGTCTTGCTGGTGGTTGTGGTTTTTCACGTAATCCCATTTGTCTTTGTTGGAATTTGTTTACACTACCAGATTCACCGCCACCTCCACCAAAACCACTACTACCACCTCCACCACCAGTTGTTTGAGGATTACCAAATTGTTGACTATCAACCATTTTTGGTGGACCAGATTGGAATGTATTACCATTAGCATTTCCAACACCACCATTAACAATTGCAGGTGGTGGACGACCACGGAAATCATCTTCGTCGTCGTCCGATTCATATCCCTGTTGTTGATAGCCTTGTTGCTGCTGCTGTTGATATCCTTGTTGAGGAGGAGGTTGCTGTTGCTGTTGAGGCGGTTGCTGTTGATACCCTTGTTGTTGGGAAGGAGGTTGCTGTTGTTGTTGCTGCTGTGGATATCCTGGTGGCGGTGGTGAAATCGGACCTTGTTGCTGCCCTCCTCCGCCACTACTTCCTCCATTACCACTGCTACGATCTACAATCCCAGGAGTAGGACGAGTATCTTCACGTTGATATTGTGCCGGTGGAGGTGAATTTTGTGGTGGAGGGGTGGTGGTTGCTGTTGAGACGGTGCATCACCAGGTTGCTGCATTACAGGAACAGTTGGGGTGGGGGTGATGCATTAGCTTGAGCTTGAGCTTGAGGCGGTGGTGCATTAGCTTGAGGTGGTGGAGGAGGAACCTGAAAACCCTGGGCTGCTGCTTGTGCTTGTGCTTGTTGAGGTGGTGGAATACCTGCTTCGGTTGGTCGAGAAGGATTTTGTGGAGGTGGTTGTGACGAACCTCCTCCTCCTCCACCAGGACCACTAGGACCACCAAATGATGCTCCATGTGGTGGAGGAGGATAACCTCCTGGTGGCGACTGCGACTGTTGTGGCGGTGGTGGTGGTGGTGGTGGATAATCACTAGGAGAAGGTGGTGGTGGTGGTGGATACCCTCCTGTTGTTGGACCTTGTGACGGTCCACCCATATTAGGCTGCGGTGGCGGTATAGGAGGTGGATACCCTCCTCCTCCTCCTTGCGGACCACCTCCACTAGGTTGCGGTGGTGGTGGCATCGGACCATAACCATTACCATTACCATTGTTATAGTTGCTACCACTATTACCATTGTTACCACCATTACCACTATTATTATTACTTCGTTGTTCATTTTGTACAATTTCTAATGTTTCTTGTACAATTTGCAATTCCGCAATCACACTTTCCATCATTTGACGTGTCGATTCTTGTTGTTCGTCATGAATCGATCGTAACATACCATCTGTTCTTTGATTTTGGAGTTGTGATGATTCTTCTGCTTTTTCTTCCATCGTATCTAATCGACGTGCTAATCGATCATGTTCCATAATTAATTCATCCATTCGATCTAAGACATGACGTTCTTCGACACGATCACCAATATTATTATTCCTTCTACGGAATTCGATATCTCGATCATCTTCGATCATACGTTCTTCATCCATAAATCGTTTCGAAAATGTTGGTGCACCACGTGGACTTATACGTGCAAGTCGTGCTGGACCTTCACGTAAATCATCTAATCCTGATGGTCTATTATCACGTGATGATCTACCTCTAATATCTCTCTCTCTATCTCTCATACTACCACGATCACGATCTCTATCACGATTTCTATCACGATCACGATCTCTTGCATAACGATCAGTAAGATCTCTAGCACGCTCACGAATACTTCCACCTCTATTATCAAGCGATCCACCACCATCATAATAATAATCACCACGATCACGATCATACATATCATCATCTCTAATATAAGCACCACGATCACGATCAATATCATCAAGATCAAGATCAGCATCAACACGATCCACTGTACGATCATCATAACCATATACGTCATTCATTTCATCATTTTGTTGAAAATTTTGTTTTGCAGTTGATCCACTTGTACCATAATAGGTTGAATATGGATGGGATGAAAAATCTGATACACCCATAAATAATGCACTACTACCAATATTGCTGCTACTACTAGTTGATGATCTTTGTAGTATTCTTCCTCCGATATTCGGCAACGATCTTCTTTGTTGACTCGTAAGTGGAGAACCGATATTATTCCGTCTCATCAAAGGTGAAGCTAATGTTGATAACGATTCAACACCCGAAGGTGCCGTTGACGCTAAACCCAAAAGCGTGACCGCTGTTAAAAGGCTCATATTATTGATATTTCGAATTGATGTGAATCTAATTCAATCAAGTTCTATTGAGTTTCTTTCTGTTTCGAAATTATTAAGGTTGACAGACTTTGCTAATTAATGTCTGCTGTCGTTGTTGTTGTTGTTGTTGTTATTGTTATTGCTGTGATTTTCGTCTTCTTGTTGTCATAAGAGATAAGAGAGGGCTTTGGGGGTTTGTGTAATCCGACGTTAAATTTAATTGAAGAACGGAATGTCAAGCGTGATTTAGCAAGCGTGATGTGAAGGATGTGAAGGATTTTTTGAAGGAGATCTCCATTTTAAAAGTACACAAACGCACGCACTTGTTGTTTTGTTTCTACACCTCTGCCAGTTGGAGATGTTTGGCGAGTCTATTTGAAAATTTTAAATATTGATCTTTGTCAGAATTAGAGACACACGTCAGTGAGTTACTGCTTAGCTTGGCATAATCATGCATTGTTTTTATTTGACATGCCGACTTTTTATTTCTCTTAATAGGTCCTTGCACGCTACAACGCACGATTGAGTCTAAAATGGAAATTACTTAGGTTAGTACTTACTTAGATTCGTTTTCAAATATAGATACATACAAAGGGGTATGCGCGATGCATCTACACAGCGTGGGTGTGGCAAACTACGGCGAACCACCGTTATTTTCCTTTCAAATTATTTTCGCCAACTAATGGCACCATCGCCACAACAGAAAACCTTCAACTCGCTATAATTTCATAAGATTTATCAGTTGACCAATCAGAACAATTACTCTCTTAAAAAATAACGTATATTTATAAATTTACGTCATCGTGACATCACCACGGCATAAATTAGCGCGCGAAATGAAGAAAGGTATGTATCACAAGAACTTCAATTTTCTATCCTCACATAAATCCATATTGTTATTCTATCCGCGAACGAAACGAAGCAAAGAAACCAAAAACATCAACCAACAGACGACACACAACTTACTTCAAAACACAATCTAAAGAAAGTGTTACAATTTCATTTCGTTTACAAAAAGCAAGACAGAAGAAAAGTATTCAAGCAAAAGAATCGAATCGAATCGAATCGAATCAATCCTACATACAGTACACTCACCATGAGACTTATTTTGTCAGCCGCCGTTTTTGCGTTATGGATGGCAGAATCCTCACCTAACGTGGATGCCTTTTCGATACAACCTCCTCGTGCAGCATCTACAAGGTATCCTATGTTTATGAGTAGTACAATGGAACGTACGGGAGCTCAAGTACCATCTCCATCGAATGCAGGACATCCTTTTGCGGCATATGGTAAAGCTCAACAGCAAAATAATGGCGGATATTCACCATTCGGTGGTGGTGGTGGTCCTTCCCGTCCATCTACTCCACCTCCAGCACCAGGAACAGTCAACAGAGATGTTGTTGGTGCATCAGCTGCTGCTTCATCTACATCATCTTTTGAAGCCTACATGCAAGGAAGGAATAATAACAATAATAGTAACACGCCACCGCCACCGACACCACCATCCTCTACATCGCCGCCATCAAGTGCAAATAATTCCAGCAATAATTTTTTTGCAAAGCAACAGCAGCAACAGCTTTCTCAGCCTAGTATGCCATCAAGTTTTGCAAGTAATACAGGTGGTGCAACATCGTATTCTTCTGCAGGTGGTGCAACATCGAATTTCGGTACACCGTCTACACCGCCGCCTCCACCACCGCCTCGTCCTGCTGCTCCTGCTGCTGCAGCGAATAATAATGAAAATCCATCGTCCTTTGCAGATTTTGCATCTCGAGGAAATAATAATTATAATAATAATAATAATTCACCAACACCATCAGCAACCTACAACAACAATAATGGAAATAATGGTGCACCAGGTGGTCCATCATCTTTTGAATCATTTGCATCACGAGGAACTGCAGCATATGCACCTCCTACAACACCGACACAGCATCAGCAGCAGCAGCAGTCCGCTCCTTTCACGCCGCCGAATGGGATTGAAAATTCGAATGGAAATGGAAATTCGAATAATTCTGTCGTAGGAAGTACATTCTCAAGTTTTGCTACAAGAAGTGGACCACCGTCGACTCCTCCAACAGCAGCTGCGAGGTCGTCGACTCCTCCTGCTTCACCTCCACCTCAACCGATTTCGACACAAAATTCTCCTGTAACAAATTCCTTTGAAGCATATATGGATCAACGTCGTCGTGAAGATCAAGCAAAAGCATCAGCATCAGCATCCACAGCAGGTGGAGGTGGAGGAGGTGGTTCCCCTTTCCCAGGACGTTCTAGCTTATCAGGTGCTGGTGACAGTTCACCATTTCCAGGAAGTGCATCACATATTGCAAGTACGGTTGCAGCAGCAATTGATCCATCATCACCACTTCCACCATATATGAGTCCAGCATCATTGGAAGATGCTTCTATTCGATCTGCGAATCTACCAGAATCGCCTCAATCATCACCTCCACGACCTGATTTTAGACCGCAAATGCCTATGCCGCCGCCTGCGTATGCTACGGAACAGCAACGATCGACGGTACCTTCTACTACTGCTGGTGTGCGTGATCAACAAGTGAATTCAATCGGAATAGCACCACCAACACCAACAGGTGGACTTTCTCATCCATCAAGTAGTGGTGCAACAACAGCAGCAGGCCTGCCATCGTCAGAAATTATTGGTCGTTTAGATCAAGTATTGTCACAACAACGTTCATTCTCAAATAGATTAGATGGTGTTGAACAACGTATTGATACTTCTGCACAAGAAAATGAACAACGTACAAAGGTACTATTAGAATCATTCCGTGAAGATTCAAAGAAAACACAGGATGTATTTATGAATCGTATTAATTCTGATATTCGTGGTATGAGAACAACTATTGATAAAGTATTGGTTGAACAACGTTCACTTAAACAAAAACAAGATACACAAGAATTGAAAATTTCTGATATGTCAAATTCAAGAAATGAAATGTCTGAAAAAATGCTAACACTTGAAAAGACAACCAGTATTAGAGCACAAAATTTAGAAACTACCCAAAAGGAAGCAACTATTAATCAATCACGACGTATTGATTCTGTAATTGATCGTTTAAATTCGGAACGTGATGAATTTATGCAAGGTCAACAACAACAACAAGGTCAAGGTGGCCCTTCCAATGCAAATAGTAATGGTGGTGATCAAGCAGCAATGAATGCACGTATGATGGAATTTGAAAAACATCAAATAGAACGTATGGCAGCATTTGAGGATTATCAACGAGAACAATTAGTTGATGCACTCAAAGATCAACAGCAACAAAATCAAGCTGGTTCTCCCTCTCAACAACGTGGTGGTGTTAATGGTGGAGAAACAGAACGTCAATTACAGGAACGATTAAATGAGGCACAATCACGTAAGGAGCAATTGTTAAATCAATTAAGTGAAATGCAACATCAAGAAGATGCGTATCATGGTCGTTCATCGTCGTCGTCGGATGGACCACAGGGTAATGGACAACGATCAGGACCGGGTGGTGGATCACCACCACCACCATTTGGTGCGTCGGAACGTACTAGTCAACAACAACAACAACAACAAGGATCACCTTCTGAATCATATGGTGCACCACCTTCTTCTCCCAACGGTGTTACTGATCGCAATAACGGCGGATCGAGGCAACATCAACGTCAACCTCAATTCGAAGACGACCATGTCGAAGATGAATTTGAAGAGGAGGAGGAAGAAGAAGAACCCCCAAGACGCAGTATGCTTCGTGATCGTTTAGGTAAAGCAAGTGGCGAAGAAATGTACAAACCTAAGAATAGTCGTAGAGACGGTCCTGTGGATAATTTTGACGACGACGACATGTTATCTGAAGAAGATGAACGACAATTTCAACATGAACGTATGATGCGTCGTGATCCTGTTTCACCACCGGTTGCTATGGGACCTCAACGTGGTGGTGGTGCTGGTAGTGCACCTCGACAACAACAACAACGTGGAGAACAACGTGGAGGACAACGAGATCGATTCAATGATGATTCACGTCGTAATGGGGGAGGTCGTCCATCTTCACCTAACATGATGCACTCAGATCCTGAGTTTTTAGATGATGCCGAAGCTGATTCTGTTCAACAAAAATTAAGGTAGTATGCGTGCATTTAAGGGTGATGAACCATTACAGAGCAAATCTTTATTTGGTAACGATCCAATTGGTAATAAAAAGAGCAATGGTCGTAATAATCCTTCACGGAAAAATCAAGCAGGTCCTCCTGCTGGCGGCTGGTAAAAAACTTCACCGTACACGTGAATTAACACCACCACCAGCATCGAATCCAATATTGGATCGTAAATTAGAACATTTCTTGAAAGAAACATTGAAGGATGGGAATAAACCGCACTTTGATAAAGAGATGGAAAATTTGTTATTAGAAAAATACCAACCGTTGAAGGATTATGGTTGGTTAACACCACCTAATGTTACATTCTTGAGGAGTGTATTGTGTACCTTTTTAGAGCATAAGGGTTGTCAAGTTGAAATGGATTTGCGTGAAGCATCACCAAAGGCATTACGTGAATGGGATCAATTATTAGATTTGTTATCAAATGAATTGTACCAATGGACAAATGAAACACCAGAAATAATTCAAGAACCAAATAATCAATGGGTATTTATGGTAGTAAAAATGTGCGTATGAAGACAACTACTCTCCTACTAACAACAATAACAATGCTAATAATGGTGGTCCACAACAACAAGGTATGACGAAGGAAGAAATGTTGCGACGGAAACGACGTAATGATAAAGCCTTTCATGTATCAACAGATCCATCGGATGTAAACCATCGAATGTTGTAAATGAAATTGAAAATGAGACAAGAAGAGATGGGACGATCATTATCATTAACATATCAAGAACATTAGCACTGATCAACGACAATAGCAACAGCAACGAAAGGGGTAGGAATGACAAGACAATAGA
>FMBT01000601.1:0-38925 GCA_900095095.1 Fragilariopsis cylindrus CCMP1102
AGTGCCGCATGCGTATGTATTATGATCCCCATGGATACTATCAAGACCAGATTGGTCACACAGGTAGCAATGAAAGGCAATATACCATACAAAGGGATTATAGACTGTGGACTTCGTGTTGCGAGAGAGGAGGGAATCAACACGTTTTACCGTGGGCTTACCCCAAGATTAATGAGTGTCGTTCCGATGATTGGAATACAATTTGGTGTGTACGAGGCAATGAAAAGAGTTATGATACAACGAAGTTTAGCAATTCAACCCCCTTCTCAACAAATTAGAATGAAGACCAAAAAAACAAAAGATTCTGAAATATTGATTGATCGTTATGGAACAGAAGAAGTAATAGAGGAAGCTGCGATGGAAACTTCTGCTAGCGCTTCAACACCTTTTGCTGCTCCTCATTTTCTAAAGAAATATCAGAGAAGCCAAAAAAGAGCTCAAGGAAGTGACCAAAATGATGTGATGATCTCAATAAATATTGTGCTATGTAGAACTAATTAAAACAATTTCAATTATAATAAAATAACAGAACACTACGAGCAATATTCGCTATATCTACTAGAAATTGATTATAGTTCCCAGTGATTGGGAAATAATATGACTAATTCTTTTCGTGCGGAATGTAGAATCCTTCGTCGCGAGACGAAAGAATCATAGGTCCTTGTGACCTTTGTATTTGTAACGTAAACAAAGTATCTACGACGACGTCTATTTGTTGATTCGTCGTACCTGTCCTGCTTAAGTTCATACATTAAGAGCGTTCGGTCTAGGTACAATGTAGGGAAAAAATGCATAGAACACTAGTATCACACCCCTGTATAACTTCTAATAAAGCGAATGTAATCTGATATGTTAATCTCGTAATAAGTGCTAATTTGTTCATATATATATAGTGGGAAGGACGTATTATTATTCTCGCTCTACCGAGCCAACGTCGAATCGAGATTCAAGTTCCATATTTTGTTCTGCCAATATGATAGTGTGATCATTAGCTACTTTCTGAATTCTTTCGTACTTCTTGTCGGATTTGATATCCTTAATATACCGCTCGATATCATCTATACTAACCGATGCGTTAGGAGCGGATTTTCGACCTTCTTCGTCAAGTTCTCTTTCTACTATTAATGTGCTAGCTTTATAACTCTTGAAGCTCGAGCTCGTCTCGCTAATCTTGCGTGTATTTATGTCTGTGTCCTCAAAAGGTGATCGACATTCATCGTCATCAATAGAAGTAACTTTGTCTTTGTTTCCAGTGATAGTTGTATCAGCACTACTATCATCCTCGTTCGCAGTACCACTTCCGTCGCCTTCCGTGGAAGAAGCAAGGTATGCCATAGTGGCAGAAATTGCTGCTTTCACCTTTTCATCACTCTCGTGTTGATACTTATCCACAAGCCAATGGTTTGTTGTTTTATTTCCTGTCGTTACTTCCAACTCTGCCGATTCCGTAAAATCCTTCTCATTTGTCCGCATTCTTAATTCGTTTTTTGATTCAGTCCCAATATATTGATCTGAAATTGATGCTAACTCTTCTTCAAGCATTGTCGTCAATAATTCCGATGGTTCATCAGACTCTAATTGGGAAGTTTGAAGGGTTTTCAAAGCAATAGATACTTCTTTTTCGATCAGTTCTACGCTTTCTTCTGCCAGGTCCATTCGATTTTCTATCATGATGGTCAGCTCATCAACCTCCTGGCTTCGTCTGCTAGCTTCACCCACAACATGATCGACTTCGTCTTGCAATTCCTTGGCAATATCAGCTCTAGCCTGGGCGTCCTTTCTGAGCTTGTCCTGCTTTGCACGTACTGATAAAACCTCATTCTCTGCTTGTATGACTTGTCGAGCAAGATTTTCGTTTTTCTCGTTGAGTTCTTTAAATTGACTTTGAAGCAAGGAAATCTCGGCGTTATTTTCTGGAGTCTTTCCGGTCTTTGTTTCAAGTTTCTTCATTTCCATTTCGTGAGATATCTTTGAGTCGCGAGCTGCTGCCAGCGCACATTCGGTTTCTTCAAGTTTTCGTTGTAACTCTACATTATGCTGCTGTAAGATAATATCTTGTCTTTGTACTTCTTCAGCTCCGAACGATTTTAATTGTAGCAGATCATCGGAATGCTCCTTCTTTGATTTCTGTAGAGCATATATCAAGAAGGCGACTTTCCGTCGGATTTCTTCAGCTTTTTGACTCGTTGAAATTATATTGGAGTTACCTGTTCGCAATTGGATGTCGTGATGCCGCTCGATAAATCTACTGATGATAAAAGGTGGTTGATTCTTCCCAGTGCATCCATAGTTGATTTGTGCTCACCTTGTGTGCTATCAGTTCCTGAGATGAAGCTTCTAGTATCCTGCGACTTAGCATCTTCATCTTCAGGTTTTCCGGCATAGTGCATGTTTGATATCTTGAGGATTCCCTCCATACTATCAAGCTTGTTATGAAGTAAAGTGTTATCAAAACAAGCTTCCTTTAATTGTATCATGATTATCTTCATTTCTTCCTCCTTTTTTGATAACGTACGCGTCATGTCACTTTGCCTGTCACTGGTTTCTGCTGCTTCGCGGGATTTTTCAAGAAGATCGTGAACAGAATCTAATTCATCAACGATAGTATTGTACTCTTCTTGAGCTATCTCGAATGAACTACTCATATGCGTTATTTCTTCCGAAAGCAACCGCACTTCTTCTTGAGTAGATATCAAATTATCTTCTAAATTTGCGACCTCTTTTTCCCTGGCCTCGACCAGGTTCTGACTAACCAAAAACGCATCCTCTAGCTGCTTCATTTCTTCGAGATCAACACTAGTTTGAGACACAATCGTGATCTTTCCATCCTCAATCTGGCGCTGAAGATCAATGATATGACATTTTGCGTTGTTTAATTCATTGATAAGATCTGAGTGGCTCTGGCGAGCATTGTACAGGGACTCTGTCAGGGCCAAAATTTCAGACCTCATTTCCCTTGCTTCCACAATATCGTCGGGAGCATCAAAATCCTTTCTACTCCTTTCTTGTTGAAGTTTGTTTCTCCCGAATGCTACAGCCTCTGTTATGTGATCATGCTCTACCATTTGAAGCTCGTCGTTTAGTCTATCGATTTCTTCTTTTAACTTGTCGATCTCGTCATTGCTAGGATTCGGCGAGGAAATTTCGTATTCAAGTTTCTTCCCCTTGTTTTGTAGGAGTATATTCTCCTTCGAGATTTCTTCAAACTGCTCACGTAGATCATCCATCTCTTCTTCGTGTACTTCATTCGCTTCTTGCAGTACCTTCGAGATTGCTGTCCTTTCTGATATTATGTCTGTCGTGTCTCCTCTGACTTCCTGGTCGTAAAGAATATCACGAAGGCAAGCCACCTCTTCGCGAAGTGTTGAATTTTCTTCCAATAGTTCTTTGGTGGGCAGATCTCGCTGCGCAGTAGAAGGTCCATCTCCTGACTGAGCAGCATCGATTTCTGCTCTGATTTCTTCGAGTTCCCGCAAAAGTGCTTTGTCATCGCTACTAGAATTATTTTGAGATGTATCGTGGCTGTCAATTTTTTGAAGAGTTCTTTCTAAGTCTTGGACTAGAGTCTGTGATTTTTGCAATTCAACTTCAGATCTCCTTAGCTTTTGCTCTGTGGAATCCAATCGCTCTGTAACTGTATCCAATTCATCTAAGATTTCGTTAACATGAGACTTATCATTTTTACGGTCTGCAAAACCTTTTTCTGTATTAGATACCACCTCCGTTATCACTCCACTATCCGCAATTCTCAACGAATCACTTCGTCCTAATTGTCTCATTTCAGACGAGGATTTCATTCGTGCCTGCAAGGCCTGGTGTCGAGATTCGGCTTCCAAACGAGCCATATCTGCTTGTCGTCGCATCTTGGATTCGTTCCTGAGTCGCTGTTTTGTATCATCCAAAGAAAGCTCTAAATTTGTTAGCACGGGCTCCATACTTTGTAACTTTTTTGCCAATTCGTCGTTTGCTGAAGTAGAATGTTCCAATTTACCCTCTGTTTTGTTGTAAGTAGCAATCCCAAGAGTGACTTCGTGTGAGAATATCGCAATTCTGATTCTATGCATATACATAAATAATTAGATAAACAAATAGGTAACTTACGCATTGTATTGAGTTCTTTGTTCATGTCCACTTCCAGATCTTGGGTCGAAGAGATAAATTCTTCGAAAGCATTTCTAGTAGTCCTCAATTCTTTCTCCAAATGCTCGACCCGTCCGCCATCATCGTCTTCGCTATTCAATCGTTCGAGTATGCTGGTCATAATGAAAGTAAGGTTGGTAGATCTACTAGTTTGATGCTTGCTTGGATTTGTCTCTCGCTTCTCTCTTCTCTTCTCCTCTCCTCTATCTCTCTGTCTTCTATATCTCTCTTTCGTTGGATGTAATCCTTGATTGGGGTGCATTCGTTTACGTTAAGATACATAATTTGTACTACTGTTTACACCGATAAGAAATATTATCTTTTGTTCCTGTAATTTTTGTGTTCTTCAGCGATGATTTTAGGATTGGCGAGGGGATTTTCACCCATTTATCGAACGAAATGAGATGCAGCGACATAAAATACACTATATGCGGCATGTGAAAAAATAGGGGCAATAATAGTGATTTAGGTCGTGCGCTAATTTTCAAGCCGTTCGTCAAAGCAGTACCGTACGACATAAGTAGTGGTGGGAATATCACTTTTTTGCAGGTTCAATTTAGAACTTAGTGTTACACTACTTGGTAGTCTATCCGTCTATTTAGGTCATATTATATGATCACCAACATTCATAATAGATCATTGATGTACTAACAGTACAAGTAGTAATAATATACTTGTATGCATTACTATTAGAGTAAGATTTTCAGAAGAAGGAGAAGAAGAAGCTTGGTCTCCTCATCTCAGACTACATTTTGTATTGTATCACTATGTATCAATACAGAGTGTCAGATAATTGGTAGTCAACATTACTGTTATTTGATTGAGTCAGGACTGGGTTCCGAATCTAGCAAGTGAATGCACAAGTATGCAAGGTGTAGAGGTAGGACCTGCATGAAATCTTGAAGAAGGAATATAAGAAGAATATATTTATATATATATAATATGTTACAACGTTATGAAGAATCTTCATTTGATTAGATGTGTGGTGGAATTTAGTACGACAACATTTGCAGGTAAACCTGGTTTTAAAAATAGGAACAGTATCTGCATGGTTCATTCAGATTATGAACTTCTTTGTTGTAATACTGTCATTATTATTATCATATTGTTGCCCCCCCCCCATCCCAACTCCGCTCCTGCTTGTTTACAGGATGTTCTTCATCACCATCATCACTGTCTGTCTCTCCTGGGGTTTCCAGGATCTCCATCACATCATTTATTATTGCTGCCAAAGGTTGTGCAAAAAAGGAAGGAACATGGGTGGGATGCATGGGATACAGCACCAATTGGTATCTATCTCTTTTAAAAATTTAAAAAAAGAAATCGCGGGTTTGAGAAAGAAGATTATTATTTATTCGTAACCCTTTTACATTCTTATTTTAGTCGAGCATGTTAAATATAGAACAGATGTTTGTTAAGTAGAAGTGACTGTGTCGTGTTTTTAGCCCAATTTTCAGGCCGTTTATGATATAATATGTCACGTATCTGCGCGTGCTTTTGTTATGCTTGGACACGGTTCTTTGCTTTTATTGCATACCGGTACTGTACACGCTGTGAAGTTTTCAACATTCCAGGCGTCACTCATTTTAGGTCGCGTGCTCACACCGTATTTCACCGAACCATGAAGCAAGATTGGATGCAAAAAGCAAGACTCATTGATTTTCGGGTTATTAGGCTTTATTTTAACTCCACATAAAAGCGAACGCAGAACAGCAGGCCAAGATAGAAAGATAAACAAGCAAAACACACCCAAGGAAAAGATCAAGAGTAGTGATCCAAAGTGAACAACTAACAACGCTACTAGTAGTACCGTATTTATATTATACATACATACATACATCAGATACAGTCAGTAGATTAAAAGATACATAATAGAGAAAAAATAATAATGATGATGGATTCTTCTTCACTCGAACTATCATCAGTTGTGATTGCTGTTGGTGGACACGTTGATGATGGTGATGATATTGAGACTGGAGGTAGTAATGATGATGTCAATGTCAGTAATAAAAATGAAAACGAAAATCATAAAAGAATAGTAGATTTTAGTGTGGGTGGTATGACATGTTCTATGTGTTCAAGTTCAGTTTTAAAGTTATTAACAGAAATGCCGGGTATAACATATGCTACTGTTACATTAGCAACGAATATTGCTCATGTTGAATACATTGAAAGTCCTGAATATGAATTAACAGCAGAAATTATTGCCGATGAAATTGAATGTATCGGATATGACATCAATGATATAATGAAGAAAAAAAACACAACAACAACCAAAAAAAGAAATAGCAGTAGTAAGCAGAATATTAAAGACGGTTGAATTGGCTGTGGGTGGAATGACATGTTCAATGTGTTCAAGTGCAGTACATAAGGCCTTGTCAGAAATGCCTGGAGTTGAATCTGTTGATGTTTCTCTTTCAACGAATATTGCGAGAATACATTATTATGATTATAATGATCTTCAAAATCAAGACGAAGAAATCGATGATGCCGAACCCTATAATTATCCACATGATTTAAGTGAATTGGTAGAAGATATTGGATATGATGTGAATGATGTCATTATTGTTCCTACTTCTTCTTCTTCGCAACAGCAGCAGCAGCAACAGCACAACTTTGACGACGAGTACAACAACAATACCGAAGAAGAAGTACCAGAAGATCGACTTGAACGTATACTACGACAACAAGATTCACAATTAAAGAAACGAAAAATTGCTTTTTTATGGAGCGCTACTGGTACAATACCAATTCTAACTATTACAATG
Source organism: Fragilariopsis cylindrus CCMP1102 (assembly GCA_900095095.1). NCBI lineage: Eukaryota > Bacillariophyta > Bacillariophyceae > Bacillariales > Bacillariaceae > Fragilariopsis > Fragilariopsis cylindrus. The sequence continues at coordinate 6,909 of FMBT01000601.1, forward strand.
CTAATTCCTCATATATTGAATGAAAATAATATTGTTCGTTCATTCTTGGAACAGACAATACAAATTGTTGGTTGTACTTTACTGGTACAGGCAATCATTGTATGGTTATTAACCACACCAGTCCAATTTTGGTGTGGTTATTCATTTTACAAAACATCGTATCATGGATACGACGTGGCGTGTTAGGTATGGACGTATTGGTTGTTATCGGAACAACATCAAGTTATATATATGCATTTATGGCTATGTTGTCGAATGATCCTGGTTATCGTTTCTTTGAAACTTCTGCTGTATTAATTACATTCGTCCTATTAGGAAAATGGATGAATGCGATGGCAGTTCGACAGACCAGTAAGGCGTTGACACAATTAATGAAATTACAAGCCAAGACTGCTATTAAAATAACACCATTGACCGAAACTAAGAACAAGTCATGGGATCCATTAACAGATTTTTATTCTGAAAAGGTTGTACCGATTCAGAATGTATATCCAGGAGATATTGTTAAAATTCTTAGAGGGTCGAATATACCCGCTGATGGGATTGTCCTACATGGTGAACTAACTGTCGATCAGAGTATGATAACAGGAGAATCAATTCCGGTATTAAAATCACCCGGTGATGACGTACTTGGTGGAACAATATGTTCCGAAACTGGAACAACTATGTCAACAACAGAAGGAGACCATGCGTTGACAGCAGCTGCATTTGTACGAGTTACGGGTGTAGGTGCAGATTCTGCATTGTCGCAAATCGTCCAAATGGTCCAAGATGCACAATCAAGACAGGTTCCTATACAGAATTATGCTGATGGGATTGCATCAATTTTTGTACCAGTTGTTGTTATATTTTCAACTGTTACATTTATAGCATGGTACGCATGCTGTATGCTTGGTATAGTTCCTAGTGGCTGGTACGGAGAAGAGAATCCCGTCGCATTCTCTCTATTGTTTGGGATAGCTTCTCTTGTTATAAGTTGTCCGTGTGCACTTGGCCTAGCGACACCGACGGCCGTTATGGTCGGTACGGGTGTTGGAGCTAGTCATGGGATTCTTATGAAGGGAGGAGAAACTCTAGAAGTTGCCTCCAAAGCGAACGTGGTAGTATTTGATAAGACTGGAACTCTAACTAGAGGAAAACCAGCTGTGACTGACTTTACTCGGCTAGCTTCCGATGAATTCTTACGTGGTTTCATGAATAATAATAACAGTAATAATAATTCATTGGATTCATCACAACATGTGGACGACTACCTTGTTTGGTTATTGGGATCATTGGAACGAAATTCGGAGCACATTTTGGCTTCAGCAATTGTCAACTTCGCCGAAAAAAAGATTGACAATTTACTTCAAACCAAACCATTTGCACAACCTTCTGATTTTGTAGCAATTACTGGTCGAGGAGCATCGGGAATTATCAATGGTGATACATCCGTTGCTATCGGTAATCGATCTTTTGCTGAACGAGAGAATATGGAAATATCCTCCGAAGTTGAAGCATGCATGCAGAAAATGGAACTCGATGGTAAAACAGCTATCATTGCAGGAATCAACGGTACCGCCTGTGCTGTTCTTGGTATCGCAGATGAAATTAAGGAGGAAGCACCAGATACTATCCAATACCTGAAAAAACTTGGTATCGAGGTTTGGATGGTTACCGGAGATAGCAACAGAACGGCATATGCTATTGCACGTCAGCTAGATCTGCCAGCCGAACATGTCATTGCGGAAGCATTACCAAACTCAAAAGTAGAAAAAGTAAAGGAGCTTCAACAGGAGGGTAAAATCGTTTGTATGGTTGGGGATGGTGTAAACGACTCTCCTGCTCTGGCAGAAGCTGATGTTGGAATTAGTATGGGGACGGGGTCCGATATTGCAGCAGAAGCTTCCGATATGGTTATAGTTGGTGGTAATATTGCTAAAACATGTACTGCATTACATCTCAGCAGAGCTATCTTTCGTCGTATACAATTGAACTTTGTATTTTCCTTGGTTTACAATATCATTGGTATACCCTTGGCTGCAGGTGTATTATTTCCAATTTTCCATACTCGTCTCCCTCCCACATTAGCAGCTGTTGCTATGGCACTCAGTTCGGTCAGTGTTGTTTTTAGTAGTCTTGCATTGAAGCTGTACAATCCGCCAGATATTTTGGCTACTAAATCAAATGCCTTCAGAAGACTTGGTCCTCCTAATATACTACGACTAGGACAAAAAAGGAAACCTAAACAAGAATATGAGATGGTCGTTCATAAGGATCCTTACCATGATCTCGATTCATTCAGAGATGAACCGGTTTAGTTTTGCCACATTTCATATAGAAACACTAAGTATTATATCATCGATACCACTTCATTTTTTTCAATGTACAAAAACACAATTAACATAGCTTAGATTTATGACAAAAAGAATAGTTATACATTCATGATGGGAGATACATTGTTTTGTGGATTGGGAGGGTTAGAAAAACACAAACTGTTTGTATATAGGTTATAATGAAATACATTGTATATCTTTTTCATGCGATGATGATCTCCTTCATGGGAGATAGATAATCAACTATTCAAAGGATTATTACATGTTTGCTCTACTGTACAGTATGTAGTACAGTATGTAGTTACGGTAGTGATTGCATGACCCAATTCTTGAAGTAAGTATGACTAAACGCGTCACGTGAGTCACGAAGTCACTTTTAATTTTGATTTTTCTCATAACCTCATTTTCCTCATGCTTTTTCTTTTTATGTGCTTTTTCACAAAATCTGAAAGGTAGCTTAACTCGTTATTAGCCTTCCTTCCGAATAACTTTTGATACAGAGGAGATTAATAAAAGAGATAAAAAGGCAGGGATATTTCACTCTCGACAGTATTGCAATCACCAAAATCGACCCCAAGAACGCATTCTTCTACGCACGAACACAAACTAAATATATTAAATAGACGAAATAAAGATGCCGTGTCGGATAATATACATCGCCTTTATTTTCTTCCTGGTAATCATCAGTGATGTTATCGTATGTGAGTTCTGTTTTCGCATGCTGTTATTATTGCTGATGTTTCTGTTTTAATTGCGTTGCTATAAAAATAATGCTCACTCTTTCTCTTCTCGTTGTGGGCCCGATGTTTGCACGATTGAATGAATCAATCTACCTTCTACTTTTCCCCTTCCTTTTCAATTATACTATACTATTCTGTATAATCTGTATAATATATAGTTGGTCAAAGACCCTCGAACGACCGATGTATTGATTCCATCATATTACTAGAGGGTGAGATGGAGAATGGGGATAATTCCTTTGCTAATTATGATTATAACAATCAGGGTGTATGTGGTTCTCGGAGTGACCGTAGAGCTGTTTGGTATGAAATTAATGGGATCGGTAAAGAAGTTACTGTTAATGTATGTACGAACAATGATAAAATTACAGACTTTGGTATTTTTAATACATGTAATACACAAAATTGTCTTGGTGCACCACCGCAACAATTAACAGCAACGGATTGTAACGGAGAAGAAAGTAACACGTATTCCTTTTTAGCTGAAACTGGAGAGAGCTATTATGTTCATGTTCGGTCGGACGTTGTATTTGAGGGAGTAGGTAGTAACGTAAGTATTTTACTCTTTCTATTGTATTGTTACTAGTAGCATCATTATTCAATCGATCAGTGAGTACTTACTAACATTCTGCTGACTTATCCAAAAATAAATACTCCTAATAAAACAATAGTTTACGATATGGTACACAGAGCCAACAGATGAACCGACATCGACGCCTGTAGTATCTGACGATGAACCTGAATCTGGTGAAAGTCCCTCATCTTCTTCATCTCTATTCTACAACACCATTTTCTCGACTGTCGTCGTATGCGTAGTGATCGGACTGTCGTCACTCACGACTTTATTATAGTTATATTTATAGTTTCGTGTAATTGCTTGGACGAGTGATGGTACTATATGAAATAATTCACGTTCTCGTTTCTTTTTCGTGATATGTAAGTGTGAGTGGTATATTATTTGTGGTTGTCAGTCTTTTATGTAATAAATATAATATGAAATACTAATAGAAATATTAGCTATAATTTAAATATATAATACTATTCTTTAGATGTAGAATTAGAAATTTCAATAGAAGAAAGCTCCTATCAACATTCATTTGTTTTTATTCGTACTATTAAAGACAAGTATATAGCTAAGTGTTATATTACAAATCAAATGTATTTGGAATGGTAATTAAAATCGTACCATACAAGAAGGCTCTCTCCAATTCGATTCACTTCAAAACAATTCGATTGGATTCAATTCGAAATATCTTGCGGTATTTCGTCCATTAAACAAACGTGTTTTGTTGTTGTTGACCCTGTTGTGGTGCACTACTGGTACCCGTTAGCCAACCCAACATATTACCACGCATAACCGTCATGGCACCAGCTTGTGCTCCCTGTTGCATCATTTGTGTAAACTTAGCTTTTTGATCGGAACTACATTTGTAATATCCGTATACGTTCGCCGATGAAAGTGCTATTGCCATAAAGACAACAATTAACCAAGCCAAATTAAATTTAAGAATACCAATAATCATAAGTGCACCCCAAGCGATAGGTGTTGCGTATAGTACCATCCAAAATACGGAACTATCAAATTTATTAATTTGTCGATCTTTTGCACTTTCAAATATCCATGTCGTCTTGTCACCATCAACCTTATTCCACCATCGTAGTCCAACTAATAATCGACCGGTGATGTTCTTAACGACCCAAAAGTCAGCAGCCAATAATAGGATACAGATTACCGTCACAGTAATAAAATTTGCACCACTATTTGTTGCTCCCTTTTTCTTAGTACCGGAAAACCAACCACCAAAAATATAAAAAAATAATGCTAATCCTTTGAATAGTACATGAAATATACAAACAATGGGATGAGCGGATTGTGATAACGTTTGACCCCAATTATTTCCACCTTCTCCCTGTTGTTGTTGCTGCTGCTGCTGCTGCTGCTGTTGTTGTGGCGCCATTGCTCCTAGGGGCATCGTAGATGGATCGTGCAACGCATTTGGGTCTTCAATACCATTTTGTGAAACTGTAAAGTGTAAATCGTGTGATGCCATTTTATAAAGTTTCTATTTTTTGTGGCCTGGATGTTTTGTTTTGCTTTGCTTTGCTCTGCTTGCTGCTGGTTAATGATGTAAAAGATTTCTTTGTGCTTGTTATTATGATTCCTTTCGGCTTGTAATTGTGATTATGATTATACAAAGTGACTTTAATGGATGAAGAAGAATCATGGCATTTGTATTTTTAATTTTTAGCACGATGAGAAATACCGCGTCATTTTGTTCGCAGGGCCACACATTTCATTCGCGCGGGACCTGATATCTTACTTTGAAAGCGAAAGCAAGCAAATTGAAAGTGAGGGCAATTTAAACATTCGAAAATCGGTAGGCATTCGCATTGTGTATCGATGTACTGTATTGATTGTGGCACGATAAACGTTATCATCAATTAATACTGTACTAGTAGAAGAGACCATTGTGCTAATCGTCAAAGCCACTAGAACACTTACACTCCTAGATTGAATATACTACCCAGTCAACTTGTTTTTTTTTCTTAATCTTTATTTATTTGAATAATAATTAATTGATCGATTGAATCGAATCAAAATTCCAGTACAGTAGGATACAAATACAATGATGAAGTTTATTTCAACGTCCTTGTTGTTTGGACAAATGCTTGTTTGTCTATTGATATGCTCACTTATCCAAGTTGCACATGGAGAGATCCGTGCTTTTAACTTACTTCTTGAGCCAGCGGTACGTTCATTTCATTCGTCGCTTTGCTTTGCTTTGCTTTTGGTAGAGAGAAACTATAGCGCTAGTTACTGTATGTGTGAAGGGTGAAAAGTGATACTAGTATTAGAAGAATGATATTTTGATGATAAGCGTACAAACTATAATGTATACACATTCAATCATTCAATCACTCATTTTTTGTCCTCGCTCATTTGTATTTCTTTTCTTTTTCGTGTATAAAAATAATTCAAATCAATGAATTTTGAAATATGAAATATGAATTATGAAACAGTCCGATTATATTCATTTCGTAGAGGGATTTCTTCTTACGCCGGGATATATCGATTTGTCGGAGTTACTAATTGTGGCAACCAAAAACAGTAGTCAAATTCAAGAGGAATCATCATCATCATCATCATCATCGTCATCTTCAGATCCTACTGGTACCTCATCTTCATCCTCAAAAAATTATGACAATAAAAACACAAGTAGTAGTGGAACCAATTTTTATATGGATGGATCAGCATTGGATATAGCAGTCTTTCATTTAGTAAGTTGATGTCGTACACCCACACACACATAGTATTAGATATATATTATATAGTATATATCCTATACATGTATATATAGAGTATAGTGGAAAACTAACTCTTTTGTTCCCCTTTTTTCTCTCATTGTATGTCTGTACCGTATCATATTATAGCCGGAGGAATGTGACTCGACACGTACCGGATGTGATTGGACAGAACTCGGGATTGGTGCAACATCCAATGATGGGATTTTGAGATATTGTTGTAGTTCGGATGCTATCGAAATGGGCTTGTGTGCGGGGACACAATTCGGTAGACTTATTATGAATGCTGAAACATTTGCAGGAAAGCATCGATTAATTAATGTCCCTGCTAATGGAGAATATAGTAGTCATATGAAATATGGTCGTTTTGAAGAGACCGAACAAAGTGGAAAGTATGCAGTAGTATTTGCTAATTGTAACGATGAGGGTAGAAGTGTTATCATAGAGGGTCATACCGTGTGGAAAAGCCGGCACGGATGTAAGCATATATGTAACATTATGATAACAATATATAGTTTTTGTCTTTTTGAATCGAGATCCATTCCAAATCTCGTGTCACTTACACTTTGTTCCTTCGTATATTATTCTACATACGTACAGATTTACCGGGTGACCTATTCGGATTGATGTACTTCTATGCAATTACATTCTTAGTGTACTTTGCAATTCTTCTTTGGTACGGAGTCACGATGAAAATGTTTGAGGATGCTAATATTCCTATTCAAAGTTGGATCTTTGGAACAATTTGTATGGGAACATTAGAGGTATTTTTTCGTTCCGGAGACTTATTTGTATGGAATGAAGACGGATCTAGGTTCTGGGTTGCATACTACATTGGTAAGTATATATAAAAGTGAAAGCTAATATTTTTTTCATTGCTAAGAAGAACTACATTTTTGGCGAGATTCAATTACATCATCTCTCACTCACACACTAAATTATATCCCTTTTTTTAATTCATATTAGGTATTATCATTGGAGTGCTCAAGCGTGGTATTTCAAGATGTTTACTCGTAATGGTTGCACTAGGGTGGGGTGTTGTACGTGATGAACTTGGTCCAATTATGAAAAAGATTCACGTCTTGGGTGTACTTTACATCCTTGTATCGTTGGTGCGAGATATTATGACAGAGGTTGCATACAGTGAAATTCAACGAATGAGCCAAGAGAAGGAAGAGGAGTTGTTCGACATTGTTTCTATTTTAGGTTTGGTTATTGTTGCGGTCGACCTTATATTTTACTTTTGGATCATCGATAGCTTAAGTGCTACGATGGAGTACTTAGAAAATATGAAACAAACATCTAAGTTATTAAGATACCTTCGGTTAAGATGTATTCTAATGTTTTCAATTCTTTTTGGAGTCGTCTGGGCTGTGTTTGGTATTGTTGACACCTACGATGCGGGAATCGTTACACAAGAAGCTCGATGGGTGTTAGATGCTGCAATGGAAATGAATTATCTTTTCGTTCTGATCGCAGTCGCCATTCTTTGGAGACCACAACAGAATGCTAAGGAATATGCGTACGTAATGCAGTTACCAGCTATGACAGCAGCTGTTAATGATGATGACGATGACGAAGGTGTTATAATCGAATTAGCAGGCGTACCTTCTGCAATGGACGATGACGATGAACTTGATGAATTCAATGATGAACCAGTAAGTTTCTCATAGCTACAGTATAAAATGGATTTCTGCAGCAATGAGTACTGACATAATTTAAAAACTAACGCGTATTGAATAGAATAGTGTATACTAAGTAGAAATATGAATGACTAAATGTTTTCTTTTACAATATATTAATTGGTTCTGGAATAATTGCTCATTAGATTTGAAAAATATCCTCGATTTGAGTATCTGAACGATTCTTAATCGGAAATAACTTTCTATAAAAAAGTGTATTTGTTGCTAAGTCGCAATTTAATATATAAGATTTTTTTTTTGATTTGATATTTTTTCCGTTCAATCCCCCTAAACGAAATGTACTCGACCTTCTCGAGAATTTTCGGACATCTGCTTCTTTAAGCACGTTCTCCACGGATACGACGAGCTAATTGGATATCCTTAGGCATGATGGTAACACGCTTGGCGTGAATGGCACACAAGTTGGTATCCTCGAATAGACCGACCAAGTAAGCCTCAGCAGCTTCTTGAAGGGCCAAGACAGCAGTAGATTGGAAACGAAGATCGGACTTGAAATCCTGAGCGACTTCGCGGACAAGACGCTGGAATGGTGCCTTACGGATCAAGAGATCAGTAGACTTTTGGTACTTGCGGATTTCACGAAGAGCGACGGTACCGGGACGATAACGGTGAGGCTTCTTGACTCCGCCAGCAGTTGGGGCAGATTTACGGGCAGCCTAAAAAAATAATGTTGTATAGGAAGGAAAAAGAAAGAAGAAGGTGAGAAGGCCATCGTCGATATTTTTTTATTCGTGCCGCGCGTGCGCTCCGCGCGATAAATTTTTCGTTATTTGAGAACTCTTTAAAATAGCGCAGTAACGGTAAAGTAGAGAAAAACTCCTCAACCTTTTGTTACCTCCATCCTACGAGACAATCCTACGAGATGGTATTATTAATTACCATGGTGACTTACCTTGGTTGCAAGCTATTAGATTAATTACACGATTAAATTGTAAAATATAAGAATGTATTAGCGAGGAAGAATGGGTTAGAAAAATAGAATAATGAATAATTTCGTCTACTCAATCTCTGCGTGCACTTTGTTTATTGATCGTGTCAAGCTTTATTCATCGTTTAGCGTTAATCTAGATAGGAAATGTATGTACTTACTTGCTTACGAGGGGCCTTTCCTCCAGTGGATTTACGGGCGGTCTATAGAAACAAGAAAGAAGATGATAATGGAATAAAAAGAAAGATAAGTCTCGTGTATGCGATATTAATAAAAGGGTGTAAAATTCTAACAGACGCAGAACCGCCGCAGTACGCAATTAAAACTGAAAAGTCGTGAAATTGCTAACATCGACGACACACACATACACCGAGGAAATGAAAAAGAGGGAGGAATGGACAGAGTTATAGCAATCGACTCTTCTTAAAATATTGCATTACTTACTTGTTTGGTTCTTGCCATCTTGACGGTTTGTTGTTTTCTTTATTTGATACTATACCTTGCTTCTTTTTAATTACTACGTTTGTAATTAAGTTAATAAAATTATAATGAGTAATAGCACGGACACTTGTTTCGATGTTGACTGTAAAAGCGATGTTTTGTTATGTTCGATTGAAACACAGAACGTGAACAAGGAAGCACCACGCTGCTTTTTTACTGCTATTAAAAAACGAAAAAACGCGCAGGCACAGCAGGTCAGCAATTAATTTAAAAACACATGATACTGTCGTAATTCTTTTTGTACGGCGCGTGATTTGAATTTTGTTTTCCACCGTGATTGAATCAGTCATTCAACGGCTTACTATGTACATACATAATAATCATAATACATAGCCATACATACATAGAGTACACAAGTAAGTGACCTTCCTTACAACGGTAAAAACTACATACATAATAAACATAATACATACCTGTATCATAATATTATTATTATATTCGTCAATCATGGAGTATGAATCTGAAATGCTAAGAATTATATCAAAGAAACAACAAGCCCACCAATACAAAATACAGAATATATCAAATGCTTCCATCAAATGTAGTTATTTACCAGTAAGAGTATGTCCTGCTTTGAGTATATTTTATCTTTTATTTTCTGCTTCCGAGCTACTATTTCTTTCAAGAATAGAAATACCTTAAATTAAATTAAATGGTTCCTTTTATAACAAACATATTCTGAGATATCAATACCTTCGCCTTTGGTACTACTTTCAATTCCTTTGAGATAGCGATATAAGTGAGTGGCAACGATACATTTGGAACTGACTGATACTTGCATTGGGGATGCGGTTAATATCTATAATGTAACTGCAAATGTTGGATCTTCTTTCCATCACAAAACAAGAAGCAGAATTTTGGTAACGGAATGTGATGATACTAGTATATGCATGACAGATAATAGTGTATTAAAGCGTAACTCAGGATGAAATATTCTGTTGTCTCATGGGATTTAAATACAGAAAATATAATAGATGATACACAATAGGCAATATGTGGATCTTTGCTTTCACGTAGAATTTTTTTTAGCAAATTTAACTATAAATTATGTACTTTGTCATTATGATTTCTCCGTACTGCTTTCTTTTTTGAGATAAAGGGTCGTTTATTGTTGAACTAAGCATTTAAAATACCTCCAATTGAAAATGATTACATCGATCTTCGTCAATAATAGTTATTGAAATATATATTCTTCGTAGTGGGTTGTGATGATGAGCGTTAGAGAAATGCAATCCAATATTCGTGCTATACTTCTGACTCACCAAAAAGAATTGTAGATTCATCGTCTTTGTAAGGAAAGGGTCTGAATGTTCCTTCTGGGTTGGGAATGAACTGAACGTCCAGAGGTCTGTGAGCACAAATCTTACAGGCTCCGCTACTACAGTTATGAACATCGATCGATGAATGTTTCATGCCTAAAGCACCACTAGATGGACTAACCAAGTTTATTTTCCGATTATTCGATTGTTCGCGTTCACTGAAAGGAATTTCATCTAGTTCGTCACCGCATGAAGTTAAAAACCCGTTCTTCCTTGTTTCGATACAATCGTGGCAATTGGTAGAAAGATATCGGGCTCCATTACGAGTGTAGTGGTACATTCCTTCGTGGAAACTTCCTGGGGGATCACCGGTTCCAACAAGATTCTCATTATCAAAGCTTTCAAGCGCTAGAAGCTTTTCCTGTAGTCTCGCCTTTCGTCTGGTTCTATGTCCTACAAACAATAGAATAAGCGCCAGGAGTACCAACAAAAGAATCGACATTGCATATGCCATCGACATAGATTTTTCCTCTTCTACTGATTGTATACCAGCAACGATTGCGCTTACGCTTTTTTCGCCGCCCGTGACTACTACTACTCCAGCGGTAATTGCTTCCTGTTCTGTCTCTCCAAGCCATTTGATATTGGTAACATGGAGGAAATCTTTATCTCTCTTGGCAAGCATAAATAGTTCGCCGGAGTCCATTGTTTTTTGTGTAGAATCATAAATAGATGCCACCGCAAGACTCACATCACTCGTCACGTGATGCATAACTGTAAAGAAAAAAGAAGGAAAATATTCAAATAATGATGAGATAATTGTTAGTACAACTGCAGTAAAAAGATATATGGGACGGGACGGCTGTAGAGAGTAGTTTGTTTTAACTTACTCGTAACCATTCCGTGCATCACAATGCAATGATCACTAGAAGTCGGGAATTTACACTCGACTTTTTGGAGAAGAAAAGAAGAAAGAAAGGAAAAGAAAAGACAGAAGAGAATTTTTAGGAAAAGAAAAAGAAGGATGCGTATAAGAGTGTGCACGTGTACATTTTCAGCTTTCTACTTACTACTTGTTTTGCTCATCCTCAGGACTAGTGGAGAAGCTGACTATACTTAGCCGTCGGGCCTCCTCGAGAGTTAATCTCCGAAGTCCGTCTCTTTCAAAACCACCAGCTGAACATGATTAGGGAATATTAAAGAATGAATAGAAGGCATATGAGATTTGATGGCACACATGAGAATGAAGAAAAGAAAATAGAATCCGGAAAACGCAGCTTTTTTGAAGTAGAACGAACGTTTTATCAAGATAACATACCTTGTAATGATGACGAGTCACCGCTGTTGAGAGGACTGTTATGGGACAACAAGCGTCTTGTTGGTGGAGATTCGTTGTCGCTGTCGTCGTTGTCTTCGTAATAACACCATAAGACCGCTGGGCTAATTGCACGGAAAATCTTGTCTTCCAACTCGCGAATCATTGACCGTCCAGTAGAATCATTCGTTGAAACAACTTCGGAGCTTTCAATCGCGTAATAATAGTCTATCACAGTCTGTTCCGTTGCTATTTCACGATCGGTGATCAAATTTGCTGAACAGATTGCACTTTCTTTATCCATAGCCGAAACTCTATCCCCAGGCCTCATCATATCAGATAAAATCCGTCGTTCGTCTTGTATGATACCATTATTCTCTCTCACGTCGTGTTGATGATGTGACTGCCTCAATTTTCTTTGAAGATTGTCGCTGCTTGTGGCATACACTTTGAATAGATCATAGTATCCCCATAGTAGGACGAACAATATATTTCCTTTCCACGTCATATTTTTTCTCACTATCGATCGAATGAAAATTAGATATAGAAACAACAGACTTATCGAGTAGATGTGATGATTAGATTTGTTTCTTCAAAGATTTGAGTATTTGTACCACCGTCGTAGATTGGTTAATTGATTGGTTAATTGATGGATTGATTGATTGATAGATTGATTGCAGTTGGTAACAGAAGTCGAATTAAGTTTAGTAGTGGAGGTAGTGGAAGTAAGTTTGTCAGTGTTTTTCGTTGCCATTGCGAAGATGTACGACGTAAAATAAGATCTTAGATCTACGTTTGGTACATGTAGGTTTAAATGTAGTGTTTTATGTAAGTGAATTATAGAATTATGGTATGTAGGATGAAAAGAAGGACATCCTCTTTTCATCAATATCTAATAAATAAGGAGATTGACATGATTAATACATGATAGGATCTCAAGGTCTGATAAATAAGACCTCTTAATATGATTGGAAGACGTAACGAACCGACTAGATCGATTCATCACGACACACCCTCTCGAACAGACAGTGGTATTTAGCACTGTATTTCGATTGAATGATATAGGAGAGGTTTGCGTTAAAATTTAAACACTAACCCCTTTAATTTTGGTTTCTCTCGTAGAATCCTACGTATGATTTGTACCAAGACCTTCAAAATTCTTGAATTTCGAAGAAAGAAAACTATTGATTTAATATCAAAGATAAATTTTTCAAGAGTTTGAAGGATGATGGTCACCATCCCATAGAAAGAAGACGATTATTCTTGAAGAGTTGAGCAGTAAGGGCTTTGTTAAGTAGTCAGCCTTTTGATCCTTCGTAGAGACATGGATGATTTCTATTTCACGAGGTTTCAGCCATGATCGGAACCAGTGAAGTCGTAGAGCATAGAATTTTGATCTGGGTGTATGACGTCCAGGTTCGAGTTTAGCAAGAGTTAATGCTCCAATATTGTCTTCGTGAATTGTGGTTTTGAACGTAAGTAATTTATCATTAGTCATACCAAGACCATGATTAATTGAGACACAGATATCAAGCAATGGAATAGCAGCGCGTAGTGCCATTGACAAAGCGGTATATTCCGATTCCATGGTTGAGGTTGCGATTGAAGTTTGTAATTGTGATTTCCACAACACCGGACAACCCATAATTTCAATGATATAGCCTGTACGTGATTTAACAGAATCTGGATTGGTTCCAAGTTCAGTACCCCATCCACATGCAAATGATGCGTCAACATACACATCAATAGTGAATAATTTATCTAATTTATCTGGTTTCAAGATCAAACCATTTTCATAAGTTCCTTTTAAATAACGTCCTATACGTTCTAGTGCTTCTTCATGAGATTGCTTTGGACTATGTACAAAACGTGCAACTTGTGAGACAGCTAGAGATATATCATTTCTTGAATGACCTGATAAATAAGTAAGCATTCCAACGACGGACGCATAATTATAAAGTCCAGTTGCTGGTGTTCCTGCTTCATCAATTGGTAGGAATGATGTACATGGAGTATCCGTTGATGTACATGATGCATCATCAAGATGTAGTGCTTCAATTACACGTTTAGCTAGACCACTTTGACGCATAATAATAGTACCATCAGTCTTTCGATCAATTAGAACACCAAGATAGCCGGCAACATCTGATTCAACGTTGAAGAGCATTTTCTCTAATTTCATTCTTTTAGTTAGATCATCGACAGCCGATTGATCTTTGTATACAAGCAATGCGTCATCAACATAGATTAAACATATAACTGTTGCTGAGATAAATAAACATGGATCAGCATTTGATTGAGTGAAGCCAAGTTTCTCAAGTTTTTGTTTCATATGAAGAAAGTAGTTCCGGGGACTTTGTTTAAGTCCATATATCGACTTTTTAAGTTTCCAAACCTTTCCTATAGTACTGAACATTCTTGGCATATCGATGTAAACATCTGTATCGATTGGAGCTTGAACAAATGCAGCTGTATAATCAATTTGTTTATTTTCAAGACCCATTATTATTGTCATTACTAATATTAATCGAACAGTTAGCCATTGCACAACCGGAGCATAGGTTTCAAAGTAATCTCTGCCTTCAACTTGCTCAAATCCTCTAGCGCAAAGACGAGCTTTTAGTTTACGAACGTCTCCATCGGGGAACCTTTTCCTCTTGAATGCCCATACTGTTGAAATAACTTTCATCCATGGTTCTCTGTCGACTACTGTAAAGACTTCCATAGTAATTAGAGTTTCTAATTCAAGCTCCATAGCTTTAAAGAAGCCGGCAGCATCAGGACCATTCATTGCTTCTGTTAAAGTAGGATTGTCATCTTGATTGGCGACAGTAATATACAGAGCAGGATTGAAGTATTCGACGAGTTGTGTACCGGAAGGTAAGGTAGTTAGGTATTGTTGATGTTCTACGATGAGTGAGCTTAAAGTGCTTAACTTATCATGACAAAGATGGATCAATCGATTCCATTTTAAACCAGAAATATAACTAGCATTTAGTCTTTCAGATGGTATTTGTGGCAAACGATTATGGTTGTCCTTAGTATAAGTGGTTTGAGAGGATCCATAAAGGGATAGATTCGGTAATGATATCTTATTTGTTGAAAGATAGGAAGCGACAGTACAAGATTCTATCAATCGATCTGCATGTTGTCCTTTATTTCTTCTAGAGGATCGACGAAGATCCGAGTTATCAGCTACTGATGGCGTAATAGGAGTAGGTGTAGGGCGAATTGTTTCTCGTTGAGATTGAATTGGTGGATCTGATAATTGATCGTCTGATGCTGCAGGTGCAGATTGTCTTGTATTAGATGGCAAGATCTCACCCTCAGTTGCAGAATTAGGAGGTGCGGACGCACCCTCTGGTGATTCAGATGGATTGATAGTTTGCAAAGGATTGCATCAAATGACTGATGATCAGGAGGTTCGATTATTGTACCATCTGTTGCTTGTATAAATGTTGTTTCAAGTTCTTTGTTGGAGACCACTAGAGATTCCCATACAGTTGGATCAAAGTTGCCGTTAGAGAAGACGGTTGAGAAATGATCATCAAAGAGAACATGGTATTGTGGTGATATATCGCCTGTAGAAGGATTTAATACTAGATGAACAGTTGTTGAGTGATGTTTGCTAATTCCAAGATATACTCCTCTGCGACTTCGCATACTCCACTTGGGGATTTCTTCGAGTCTTGTAACTTAGGATCAAGGACAAAAACAGGACATCCAATGACATGAGCACGTTGTAGGTGTCTGTAATCATCATACGTAACGTTGGTAAAGAGCTCTTTTGGTGATACTTGAGGATCATTCCGATTAGGTAGATTGTTCCAAAGATAAACAGCATGATCAACAAAGAATGGCCATAGGTTTTCATTTGCCTGCTGTGGCCAATGTAATACAAAATGAAGTAACATTGCACGAGACCAATTAAAGATTGTTTGTTGATGACGTTCGACATAATTTTGATGCTTAGCACCTACACCCGAGAAGGTAGTATGCTGTTGTTGTTGTAACTTGCAGTCATTCGTCCATAATTTAGATTGGAATGGATTATTATCAGCTAAATAACCTTGTATTTTAAATCCATGCTCCATGAAATGACGCTCACAGGCATGTTTACTGCGAACAGTAGCTGCTGCAGTTAGATTAACCTGATGATGATGAAATATATAGTTTGTTGCAAAATCAACAAATAGTGTTCCTCCAACGTATTGTATTGCTTTATCTTCTTTACCTCTTGTGTGAGCCAGTCTTCCCAAAGTAGATGACATGTAATGATCACATGATATTCTTTCTCCAGGAAATAATTTATTTTGTAGTATGACACCTTCTCTTTCTTTATTCTTTATTGTAATGTGTGAGTCAGGTGTGGTACGTTTAAGCTTTGCAACAGAGCATGCAATACATTTAGGTATCATTGCACTTGAGACTTTAGTGGTAGGATGTATTTTACGACGGACTAACTCTCCTTTTTCATCGGAACCTCGTGACTGTTCTGGTTTAGCAAGTATCGAGAGTATTCGTTGAAATTCTGCATGTCCAAGACGACAGTGCCATAATAATAATTCTTTTGAACTTGGAGAGAGATTTATATTATCTTGGCGAAGAAGACTTTTATCAAGAATCGTTGTTTGATAGACAGATAATTGATCAGTTAAAAACTGTAGATTAAGTCGATCTGCTGATGGTTGGAAAGAACTCTGGTCTTGAATATGGAACGTAGTGAATGTCCCATTCTTCTTGTTTCCACGATTAAGAGCAGCCTCAGTTAACATAATTGGCAAGTTTGAGCGTTGATTGATAGGAAACTGAAGACGTGTACCACAGGATAGAATAAAAGTAATACCATCTTTGTTTAATGTCATTTGTGATGTGTTGCTTTTATCATCTGATATATAAGTCTGAGGAGAGAATAGGCGGATTGTTGCTGTAGGAACGTAATAGGCTGTTGTTTGAATTGGTTTTAGAATCCCTTTGACATCTTGAATATTCCATTCAATGAGTCCTTGACCGACGACAGGTGTCTTTCCACTAATGTTATTAAGAGTTGGAATATTAGAGGGTTCAATAGCACCGATGAAATCTGAATGAATAGGAGTTAGTGAACAGGAAGCACCTGTGTCAATGACTATTGGTAACTCGTCATGTTTGCTTGAATGATAAATTGCTGGCTGATTAAGAGGCATTGTTACTCTTTCTTCATAGTTTGATAGATTGAGTTGAAGTTGACGTGCCTCTAATAAGATTACTTTGTACCTTGAGTCAGAATTGGAGAGTAGCGTATATGATGATGAGATTGATACGGAGGGTAACAATGATGATAGTAGACGCGATTGCTGTAGTACATCAAATGATTCTAGAAAGTGATTCATATAGTGAGATGGAAATGATAATCTTGAAGGATCAAATTTGATTGCAGAATCAAGCTTGACGGGATCATCCTCAAAGGTGATTGTATCAAAGAATACAGTGCTTGTTTCTTTATATCGATTGAAGAAGAAACCGTCGTTATAATAATCACAACAAGGATGAAAGTCATCATATTCGGGTAAGGAACTAATTGTATCATAAAAGAGAATATCATCGATATTGGTTATACTATCGAAGTAGAATAATTCTTTTGAACTTGAGCATGCTTGAAGAAAGAGAGAGGAACCATCACCTGACGTGTTTGTGGCAAAGAAGTTACCAAATACGGTGGATGGTTTATGATGTCGATAGAGCCGACTGGATTTGCGACGAGTAGAGCCAGATGACTTCCATCGAAATGTATGTCTAGATTTACCAATACCACCACCCCCAGACATATTTCGGGATGATGATCTATCAAAGCGACAGCCGGTTCGACTGCGTCGACTTGCACAATGATTAGGTTGTCTTCTAGATCTTAATTTATGATAGGAACGATGGCGATGATAATGTTTCGAGTTTTTAGTTGTAAAATGAACTCTAATTGGAGCTGTAAAAGAGTTTAGAATACGAGGCTTCACAGTAGTTATAAGAAAATATAGTAACCATCCAGGATAGGCTGCAGCCAGAATTGCTGTTACGAAGAATTCAGCTGTGCAGTAAGATGTAATTGGTGTAACTATAAAGAAATAGAATACTGCTGTGATATTTCCACTAAATTCCATAACAATCGATAGAATTTAAATTCGATTGTATTGAATATAAAGTGGAAAATAGAAGCTCCATAATATCAGCCATACTTGCTCATGAGATTCATCATGTTGGCAAGTTGAAGTTGAATTGAAGCTACCTCAGCTTGTGAAGGAGCGTCCGTCATTTGAGATTTATCATCAGCACCAGCACCGTTAATAGAAGTAGGTGGAAATGGTGGCGGTGATCGATTAGGAGGAGGTGGCATAGAGCCATCTTGAGCCGGTAGTGTAGGAGGAGTTTGGGCTGGTACCATTGCACCATGACCACTAGGGGCGTCATCTTTGGCCCAACGCTTAGTAGCAGGAACGTACGTATGTGGATCACCATTAATGATACGTTTATTACTTTCGCCCTGTTTGGGTTTCTTCCATTTAGCCCAACGATTTTCGGGTCTATTACCGGGACCATCACGAGCATCTTTATGTTGACGATACATTGCTCGGTTCTTTGCAATCATTTCTTCATTCTTAGGTAGAGTACATTGTGGCCATGCATGATCAGTTGATTCACAATTCCAGCAGAATGGTCCAACAATTTGATCTGCAGCGATGAAACCGCCGGAAGGATTGGAGCCTGGTGTGGGACGCATTGATGCATTCCATACACCATTGTTAGTAAGATCTCGATAGGTTGCTTGTGCCATGCTGAAAAGAAAGTCAACACCTTGCATATCATTTGCGAGAATAAGTCCGGAGACGGTTGCAGCCACGGTAATAGCTCCAGTATGCTGACGCATTGAAGCTGATTCATTGGCAGTTTTAAGACGTCGACTTGTAGTAACATCCTTTTCGATTCCTGCAATCTCTGCATTGAATTCTGCACAACTAGTTGTTTGAAACGTAGTGCAGAGATGTTCAATGTATTTCTCTGGTAATTTCTTATCCATACGAAGGTGTATAATAGTAGCAGTAACTGCTCTTAGAAGTCGTATGACTTTAGTAACGTCTTCATTATCGACGTTCTCATTGATCTTGTAGTTCTTGACAGTATCAACCAAAATCTCTAGATTCGCCTCATTAGAAACAACTAAATGTAACATTAGAGTTTTAGGAAAAGAGGACCTCCTCGTTCATCAGCGTTGAAAGTGAGATATTCAGAATGAATAACATTAAATAAATCTTGATCAACATGGTTACGGAGATGAATGAAACTCCATTCCAGTTCTTTGGCAAAAGAACGTTCTGACTTGTCGCTAACTTTGAAATAGCATAACGACTGTACCATCGATTAGACATAGCAACTTGTTCAACAGTAATCTCTCGGTGATCAACAAAAAGATCTTTGAAGATAGGCTTTGATGTTTTAGGATCAACAGAAGACTTGCTAATGATTTAGGATCATTCGTTGGAAAACAGATGCGGAAGGCATCTTCCATGTTAAACTCGATCATAACTTGTTCAGAGTAGGCTAGATTGTCTAATATAGACAAATTACTCGCAAGTTTTTCAGGATCTTTAAGAGAAACATTCATCACCTTATAGTTTGGATAATGATCTGCTTTGATATCTTTAAGCAGTTCCTTCTCTTCTTTTGAACCTTCCTTGGGACGATTTTCTTTCTTATAAAGTCGTCCAGCTGATAGACCATCTGTATTTAGAACCGGAGCTGATAAGTTGATAGCAACGCTAAAGCCTGGAAATTCGTAGTCTGTTGAAGAGGTCATGATTGGAATACGACGGCTGATGTTACCACGAATTATGCGTTGGATTAGACTTGCAGCTGCGTCTTGAAGGATAGGATTAGGTGTAGTAGGGTTATCTGAATCTGTAGGAGTAGGAGGGTCTATTTCCATCGTCGATAGAAGAATCAACAGTAGAAATCTTTAGGAGATTAAGATAAGATTAGATTTGTAGGAGTTAACGCGTTGTTTATCACGTACTCAAATCTTAATCGGATTGATAGATTGGACAGAAATAACGCGTAGTTTATCACGTGTGTACAGATATCAATTCGAGTTAGAATAGTCAAAGAATTCAAGAGAACAAGAAAGTTTGATAGATTTGGTGTCAAGATAAATGCGTTAAAGTGCATTTATTGTTGGAAATCTAATTCTTTATTGAAGTTCCTTGGTTGTTACTTTGTAGGTGCGTACGATTGTACCGTTAAATTGTGTCACTTGGTATCTTTGAAGGAGAGTGATTTGGGCTCATAACCTGCGAAGATGTACGACGTAAAATAAGATCTTAGATCTACGTTGGTACATGTAGGTTTAAATGTAGTGTTTTATGTAAGTGAATTATAGAATTATGGTATGTAGGATGAAAAGAAGGATATCCTCTTTTCATCAATATCTAATAAATAAGGAGATTGACATGATTAATACATGATAGGATCTCAAGGTCTGATAAATAAGACCTCTTAATATGATTGGAAGACGTAACAAACCGACTAGATCGATTCATCACGACAAGACCGAATGGATTTTGGTTTAAGAATAACAATGGAGACGTTGTCTAATACACTGTAATGTGTTGTGTCACGTCGTACAGTACAAGTTGTACTGGTGAACGGTACAAATAAAAGCATGCCATACTGCATATCTCCGATGAGCGACAGCGATACTCAGTAGATCGAATTAAGCGTCATGATGATACTGTATTGTAGCCTATTTTGCGAGAGTATCTCCTTCGATACTAAGTATGAATAAACTTCACGAAACATTATTTCGATTGAAACATCTTATTAAAAATGGAAACGTCGCCAGCATTTAACAAAGCTAAGTTTAAAGACACAAAAAATCAACGAAAATGTGTGTCTTTAGCTTTCAAATTTAACACACCCAGCGCACTGGCCAGATTGGACTATGAACGGAAAATGGACGACCGAAATTCATAGTATTGTCATACATGTATATTATAATATGGAGGATCTGTGATCGTTCTATTCGTCTTCATTTTTCTATTGCATTCAAATGATTAACTACTGACTCCAATAAAGTTCATCACTCCACTCAAAGGCCAGTTCCGATATTCGTTCTGTGAATACTCGTAGTTTCTACTTCTACTCCTCCAACATCATGGCACTCCACCAAACGAAACACCATCGATTTAAATCCTTGTATCGCAGTAATGTATGTCATCTTCCTTATCAGTCGACAATCAATCATTTCAACGACAATTTCATAGAATAATGATTCCCTCCTGGTTTACACAAATTACAGCTTGTTGGTCTTTCACCTGTGAATTATCAACCGAGGTAAACCAGAGTAAAAGTATCGACAACGAAGACGATAGCACAAGCAAACGGAGGAGGAAAATCTTTGGCACTGGAAAGGTTCTCTCTGCACTGACAAGATCAAACACTACGTCATTCTCTTCGTGGACTGATTCTCTCATTTCCAATAGTCATCGTAGCAACGAAGAATTACCGATCATGGTATTCAGAAAATCGAATAATCGCACTAACGTTTATCAAGGCAAGAAAACGAAGCAGATGAAGAGCGCCACGGTTTCAAGGCATCAAGACGGATCTTCAAAAGAATTCAATGGTGTCAGTACAACAGTTACTTCCAAGAAGAAGAAAAACGAGCTGATATATCCCGTCAGTCCATACGATGAACTTCCTACTATACGACACCTATTTGATCAATTATCACCACAGACACGACCAAATTCTTGGAATCAAGAACAAGAGCTGAGACAAGAACAACAAGATGGTACTCGTCGACACCAACAAGAGCGTCAACATGTTATTCGCAAGAAGAACGATCGTCCTATTGGTCATCAACCAAGAGACCGACCTCCTGTTGATACAATTACGGAAGCATCAAAACTATGGAGCCTGAGTAGAGATGCACACGAGGTCCCAATCATGATCGAAATGCCTTCGTCTCCAGTCTATTCAGAAGATTCAGAATTATCTTTGGACGAGAATATCTGGCAGGACAACGATGACGACGAACGTGATCAACGTCTTTTGACGCCTCATCCATCGTACGAAGATGAGCTACATTGGCAGCCTAGTACCATAACAGCCATGGAATTCCATCACTTGTACCATGCATCTGTAAAAGCGGAGGAAGAATTAATCTGGCCAAGTGATGAGGATAATGATAATAAGTACAACTCCACCCAAAACAACATGATCACGAAGAAGAACCGTACAAAGTCTACAAAAGTGACCCAACGCGATCATCGAGTCCATTTGGTGTGAATCAATTCTTATACAAGCTTAAATCTATGCTTTTGATGCTAAGAGTTTCTTCATGCTAGATTTATGTGCATAATATATTATTATTCCACGCTGTATTTCTATAATCTATTACAAATTTCTCTCTGCATATGCCTAAGCTCTACTCATTATCTAGCTCTACCCACTCTCTAACTCGAGCCCAAGCGTCCAACGTAGTTAGATTAGTCTGGATGGTTCAACAAATTTTATGTCTTATATAGAAGATTTTTGGACAATAAAAGAAATATCATATGCAATCTTTTTGCATTAGGGTTCGTGTAGGGCCATTATCTGCACGACCAACCAGTGCTAGTATATATCAACTGAAATTCGATTTTAATCAATCAATCACCGATTTTTTCTAAGAATTGGATGGGGTACCATCCAATGGCGGCAGATGCGGTGCCTGTTTCGCTGTTTTGTCGCTCTTCTTCTGCTGTCGCAACCGACACAGATGATAAGCTTCATTCGGTCCAATACCCGCTTCTAATATTTCGACAACGTCATTCATTTCTATATTCCTATTGATACCCCCGCTACTACCACGTCCTCTTTTTCGAGTTAACATTTTTGTACCATCCAGACTTGCATCTACGTGAAGAATCTTACAAGTGAAAAGTGTGGGTAGAGTTTCATCCCAATTGGCCACGTTGATAATTGCTTTGTCAGCTTCTATTTGCATATCAGAAAGTAACCGTCGACGTTCATAATCTTCTTGTTCTTGCTTATATTGTAAAGCTATTTCGATACCGACAATTCCAAGCATCGACCAACCAAGATAAATCCATAGGGAACCACTACGATCACCTGTGCCTGTTCTACCCACTAATTTATCCGTCTTGTTGGATTGGGACGACGACGACGATGACATCAATCGCTGTCGAGATATTGATCCCGTTGGATGATTGATATTTAAGTATGATTGATGATACGATCGAGAAGAATATCGAAAATGTAGTAATGCTTTCATGACAGTTGGAGAGGATCGGCGGTATTTTGTGAATGCCGTCTTCATACACGGATGCGCCATTTTGCTGTTGTTGTTATGTCGGTGATCATATATTATTATCTGTTCCTCAAACTTATCACTTCGCCACAATAATTTCGAAGCTTTTTATTCTTTTACTCGATAGTATGTTAATGAGCGTTCAAGAACGTCTTGAGTCTGCACAATGAGACAGTTGTTGTCTAAAGGCCAAATTATTTGATTTTACGCGGTTCGCTCTGCTTTCGTTTTCGAGTGTTGATGCTATCGCTCCTACGGTAACACCACCAGGCGATAGAAAATGAATCACGAACGAAAATGAATGAATGAATGAATCAATGAAATTTTGTTTATTACAGTACACAGTAACTTACTTCATACTGTAGGGGGGCCTACAGTAAAACTTACGAAAAAATGATGATTCAAATAATAAATAATGGAAAAAACCGATGACTCAACACTTTTTTTTTTTAATTCTTCTTCGAAATTGATCTGGCAAGATAAAACAACAAGTTGAGTTTACCTGATACTCTTTGCACGTCACAACGAAACCAAACGGATTAACTATCACACATAGCAACGAAAGACTTAAAAAAGAATTATAGGAACTAACTTTTCTACAGATAGAGAAATCATCATGTGCAGGATTCGGTCTTCAACAAGTATTTTCTTCGCAGCCGCCGCCGTTGTCACCGCTCTTATTGTTATGACGGCAGCTTTCACTAGCATAGAAGCATTCACAGCGAAAACATCATCGATGACAACAGTTCGACGAGAGAAAAATCATCATTGGTTGACCAAAATACAAAGCATGTCTATGGATGATGCTCCATCCGATACATCCAGCGATCCCTTTTATGATGAAGATGATGAAGTATTTACTGTAGAAAGCGAGGATTTTACACCAACCGAATCAGATGTGTTAGTAACGAATGTAATGGATTTGATCCCCACCAGTGTTGGTTTGGCACCATCAGAGGAAACACGCGCTGAAATCAATGAGGTATTATTGAAATTAGAGGCACTAAATCCCACCACAGAACCTGCACAAAGTCCATTATTAAATGGAATATGGGAATTACGATACGCAGGGGGTTACACGTCCACGGGATCTTTGTTATCACCCACCAGACAACTTGCATTATTTTTATACTCAGGTGGTTATAGTCCTGGTCTATTTGCATTGCAATTGGCAAAGCAATTGCCGTCGAATCTTGTAGACATCGTTGGCTCACTCGATATAACCATCAGCCGAGCAGCCCCGCGTGTAGAGTCATCCGTGAAAGTCAAAACATTATTGGGGGGAGAGTCGTCCGTGAAAGTGAAATCTAATTTGGAAGTCTTGTCTGAAATCCGATTACGGGAAACATATGAAAGTGCGACCGTCTTAGAAAAAGTCGTTGACCTGCCGAAATTTTTACAGTACACACGAGACATTTATGTAACGTATGTAGATGAAGATTTACTGGTGATTCGTGATGGCAGTGGTGTGCCAGAACTACTGATCCGAAAAGAAAAATCGTTCACTCGGAATTGGGGTACAGAACCAACTAGTGTCGACGACAAATTGGCACCGGGCGAAGAAGATGATGACGATGAGTTAATTTAATGATAGTATGTAGCATGTTGAATGTGGTAAACCTACAATCCCAACTTTTCTCTGTGATCTCAGTTCAAAGATTATCACGAGAAAGATCTCTTCAAATATTGTTATACAGAGTAACTAAGCACCAAAAGTAGCAACTTAATACGTAGATTTCTAATTGAATGATTTAAAGCAAGTGAATATCATACTTTGGATATAGATCAATACACAGTAATAGCAAATCATTGTAAAACATTCTGCATAGGATGATTCATGAAGCAAAATATATATTGAGTCAAGTGTGCATACAAGCTCCAGTTGTAGTATACAGCATTTGGATGAAATCTGATATCTGTTGCTGGTTGCTGGATCCATTGGAACAACTGCCCATTCCTGAAGTAGATGTTTAGCCATGTGGTAGCTACTTTGCTGGCATCAATGTTCAGTTCAGTTCCAATCCCTAAGGCTATAGGACGCATGAGATGGTGTCAACTCACATCTTGATGATTAATCAAATCATGGAAAGGTTGTATGTAAGGCCAATGAAATGTCCCAGTAGGCAGTGCAGGTACTTTAAGAAAAGAATCGTAAATGTGATGCTAAACAGGGTTTGTACTAAAAAACCACATTCATTCATCAATCAATTTTCTTTCTTGCCCCCGCGCCTTATTAACCAAAAGGAGGAATCGAATCCTATATCGATTCCCCCGAATCAATCAATCCCATCACCAGGTTCCAAGTGGCATCACATTTTTTGGCTTACAATTTCGTACTTGTTTGGACAAACTGTATTTACGAACACAAAATACTGTGTATTAACGCCAACCACCGTAGACGCTCCGTAGATTGCATTACTCTTCTATTACCGTAGCACATTAAGTCAACTAGCTAGTAAGCAATCTTGACTAAGAGACAAGACGACGAGAAGCCTTTACTGACAGTTACTATATCGACCGGCAATCCGACGTTCCATAAAAATGTCGTCAATATCATCGTTGATCATTATAGTTACCCTGGCTGTTACGGTTGTCAATGCTATCACTTCACCACAATATACGTTGATGGACGCTTCTGGAGGTCTCCGTCTCAATAAGATCACATCTTCTAGTATTTCGACTGCTGATGGGGTTGTTTCTGTTATTACTAGTCCGGGGACGGACTCTTTATTGGTAACGAGCGTTACCGAAGAAGACGGCGCCGCCATCCTTGCCTTGTCGTCGTCGTCTTCAGACGATAATGTTCCTCGTCTTATTTGTCGGGGGGCGACGCTTCGAGGAACATCGGCTGCCGAACGAAGTGCCCTCGCTATTACTTCTCTGGTGTCGGATGCAATTGTCGTCGACGGGATCACAGAGGGAGATGTTAAGGCGGCGGGATTTGGAAAGAACACCCGCCATGCCCGTACATTAACGGCTCTGTTTCGAGCACGGTTGACTTTTCTAGAATCGTCGTCGGTAGTTGATGCAAACCGACAAGCTTTGATTCTTTGTGTCAAATCTACATCGGACGACGCTTTCGATGCCGTTCTCGCACAAGAAGTCAGAACTCTTTTCGAGGCTACCGCCGCTGAAACTAAGGAAAGTAACATCTCATTTGACGATTTATATGAGGTTAGAGTAGTGTCGGTTACGAACGAGGAGGAGGCCAAGGAGGTAAGTTAAGTTTCAGCGATTGTTCTACTAATAGTATTTGGTGTTTTAGTGTCTTTACTTACTACTTCACACATGCACTGTACCTCACATGGTTTTCATATACGCATATATCTGAAAAAACTACTGTAGACATTAGCAACGGCAAAAGCTATTGCTTCAGATTTTGCTTCCTCGTCGTCATCGTTATTGTCATCGGAATCAATCCTAGCGTCGGCTCTTCAGGAGGCGAACAAACGAATAAAGGATTCAGGTATCGCCTCAGTCGCCCTCGATCCACCTCATATCGCTCATGCATTTGTCGCTGTAAGCAATGCCCACGCAAAACAATCCAGAAGTGCTCGTGCTAGGATCGCAACGTGGAAATCTCGTGCCGCCCGAGGGCTTTGGGCCGAAAACTTTGGCACCGACGCCGAAACGATGCGGAATCGCATCTTGTCTAGTTTTGACTCAGAAACTCTTGTGGCGGCTGGACTTCCTCTGGTGGCCTCGTATAGGTTAGAAATGAGGACGCAATTGGCCTCTTTGGTCGACTCTTCTATCGTAGAGCTGTTTGCGGCACAAGTAGCCAATTTAGAAAAGAGAACATTGAAACGAATTGGAAGCCAACTTTTGAAAAAGTTGGACGTTACCCCTGTCGAGGATGTTCCCAGTGAGAATGCCGCGGCTATTCGTGCTGCGATGTTTTCTTTTGACAGCATTTGAGCGAATTAGAGGTCCCTTCACTGAGCCTTACAAAGACCAAACCTTGTCGTGATATGGAATCCAAGTTGACAGACAAAGTTATCAACTTCGTTGATAGTCCTGCTGCTAAAATCAAAAGAATTAGAAAAGTTATAGAAGTGACCAGCAAGGATAAGAAACCGAGTGAACGTTCTGTTGATATGGGTCTAGATCTTGTGGCCGTGCTGCGGCCCGATGGCTTTGGGAGCCTTCAAGGCTATGCTGGGTATCAAATGGGAGGAAATAGTTTCACATTTGGTATCCATAATGATGCTGATGACCCAGCAACTATTTCACAGTTTGGAGGAGTACGGCCTCCTCTTCTACGAATCCAGCCCAAGCTACGTGTTGACGTCGAAATGTAATTTATGTCGAGTGAGAAAATGGATGTCGCGCTACGACGAAGAGAATTACTTGCCGTAAAAGCAAAATATTCCCACAATCAATCATAGAGAGACGACGCGAGGTTTATGAATATTGCTACTCTAGAACCATAATAATCACTGGGTTGATTTGATTAGATTTAATTTAATTTAATTGAAATTATTTCTATCGGAAGTTTATTTTACTTCAATATTCATCTACTGGCAGTATTTGAATGAATATTAATAGTCATTCTCTTTATATTAGTCATAGTAGCATCCAATATGCTTGTTCCTATTCCTCAAGGAACTTGAGCATACTTTGTCTCCCTGTTAGCACGTACCTTCCGACTCAAACAAGGGGATCAAAGGGGTGTATTGACTTTTCCAATTCATTATCCGAAGAGTGGAACTGAAAATTAAATCGATCGGATGCAGCTCTTTGAAACATATCCAACCAGGACTCCTCATTCCGACGCTGATATAAATCGAGTCCAGAATGTAAAGAGTGTCGGCGTTCTTGAAGAGGTTTACCCATGCTAAAGGATGCTGAACGCTGTCTCGCTGCCACCCGCGGAAAACCCCCATCACTTCTCTCTCTTCTTTGTTTCGTCAATGTACAACTATCAACGTCCTTTGGAAGAAAGTGCATCAATCCTCCACACATCGTATCGATACCGAATAAAAAGCATGGCGAATCATGACCATTGCAAGGTTCTGCACAGGCTAGTCCATCACCAAAGGTAGCTGACGAAGTTAGTCCTTCAAAATAAATCTCGTTTGCTGCTGCTTGCTGCTCCTTATTTATTTGTTCAGTCTTTGCACAATAAAAATAATTGCTGAGAAATTCCTTATTTTCACCTTCATTTTGCCAATCCTTTAGTTGAATTTTATTTCTTGGGCTGCCGAGTGAAATGTGAGAGAAAACTCCCTGGACGACAGCTTTGAAGTTCGAATCTGTTGGCGGGAGGCTATGACAAACAGATGTGGTATCAAAATTGTTTCCATCAACCGCTGTATGTCGTTCCATCAATTTATGATCTCTATGGATCGATTGGGAACTGTGAAAACCAGCGTAGTCTTTTGGTTCGACAACAATCTTTGATGTAAGAATCGACGAGTCTTTTTCACATATTTTCATCTTCTCAATCAATTCCCGTGTATCTTTTCTATCTATCGAAGGTGGTAGTAGTATATTGCCTTCGTTTACTGGTATAGCCCTTTCGTCACGGAGTTTCTCCAATCGAAGCGGCTTCATAAGATGATGGTCATCTTCCATTTGTTTGTCGTCATTACCTTCGTCGGAGCATAGATCAAGCACATTGTGATGTGAACGAAGAATCGGAAATGAGGGGGCCTCATCTTTATCATGTTGCGAAGTCAGATCTACATTAGATGTGACATCATCACATATTTTTTCCTCTACGAATGCTCCTCCAAATTGAGTTCTCGTCAAATAATATTTTCTCAAATTTCCATGAGCTTCAGTAGACTGCTGCATGTTCTGTATCGGTTCTACCGTTGATGAATCTAAAGATAAGTAGCGTGGCGAATCACCGCAACTGATAAACTTCGACGAATACGAGATCTTCTCCGTATCGTCAGGACAAGAATTCTCGTCTTCGGTATATTTGACTGATTCCGAAACTGGATCTGCGACAGAAGTAGGTGTCTCAAAGATAAAATCAGCGCTATCTTCATTTTTCTTCAGAACTATTTTCGACGACGAATCGGTAGGAGTTGTCGGAGAATCAATATGGATCTTGAACTGTTCAGCCATCGCGTATCATATTTCCGATGAACATCTTTTCTCGAAAGTTTCTGAAGATCGTTTTCGCTTTTAGAACTCTGAATGGTTGGAAGAGCTAAGTATCTAGTTTCAACATCTTGTAGGGAAGGAGCGGTTGGAAGATCTGACGGTCTTACCGGAGAATAATCGACGATCGAATTCGGTTCAAAATGAGAATAAACAGTAGTGGCTGGTGTTGCTGTGCATGCATCATCTTGATTTCTTGAATGCTGATGTCGCAGTTGTTTCGAAATGTCCGACTTTGTTTGCTCCAAACTGCATTGGCTCTTATTGGCTTGTTTCTCTTCACTGACACTAATATGTAGCCGTTTGATCATTCGAAGATGAGCTGGCGTACTAAACCCCGATTCTTTTCTACGTGGAATTACATTATTTATTGGCGTTGAAGGTGATGTTAGAAGAGAAGGCCCTGGAAGTCGAG
Organism: Fragilariopsis cylindrus CCMP1102; assembly: GCA_900095095.1. Taxonomy (NCBI): domain Eukaryota; phylum Bacillariophyta; class Bacillariophyceae; order Bacillariales; family Bacillariaceae; genus Fragilariopsis; species Fragilariopsis cylindrus. Next base: position 36,840 of record FMBT01000601.1, read on the forward strand.
GGTAGGGTTCATACATGTAATTCTCTATACTCGACTCGTGCAATGGAGATGTTGAACATTTTAATTCACAGTCTATCAATGATCTGGACGAGCCTCCCGTTCCTTCTGGTGTTGATAATATTGACTTTGACTCGGGTGACCTATGTCGAGAATCCGAGGGGGATTTCGGTATTCCTTTGTTATTGTTACTATAGATATCTTCGTTAGCGCTATCATGGTAGCTACAATTCAAGATCGACGATGTTGATCGGAAATGACCCATTCGATCCCTCCGTGGAGGAGATGTTCCCAAATTGTCTCTTTCCTGCAATGAATCCAAATCAAAAGATTCTGGTCCTCTTGGTAACCTAGCTGTCAAGGAACTAGGCAGATCGTGTTGGTAATCATTATTTTCAGATGTAAGGGAAAGTCCTTTAAGTGGTGACCCACGATAATAGGTGCTCGAATTACTCCATCCCGGTGGTGCAGATCGAATACTACTACTGCGCGGTTCCTTCTTTGGTGATAGATGCGATGATAGTGTAGTACCAAATAAATGCGTAGGTGACGAAGAAGCAACCGGTTCCGTTTTAGGAACTGCGTCGACTTCTTCTGTGTCATTATTATCAATAGATCCAGCATGTCCTGCTAGTTTCTTAGCTTGAAAGTCAGGCAACAATCTCATTCCCGCTATGTTATCGAAAAAAGATTTCGGCCCCCGTTGCTTCGTCGACGTCGTGTTGTTGTTGCGCTTATTTTGGTTCGTACTACTAGTAGATGACGGATTATACTTGTCCGTTGTTGAGAAAGAGGCAGGTTGAACTGATGAAGATTTCGTCTCACGAAAACCCAATACATCAGTGTTAATATTTTCTCGATAGAAGTGCGTTCTCATATGACTGTGTAACTCTTTCCAATGAGGGATAACTTCATTCACATTGCGGAGGGATTCAATTCCCATACTGCGTCTATTTGGCTGTTGATGTTGTGTTGATGTTGGAAGTTGTACTGTTTGGTGTTGCTACTACCACTACTGCAGCAGTAGCGGTAGCTCTAGCTTGTTCTAATAATGATTGTTCTGAAAGCCCAATTGCACAACCGATATCAGTAGCACTGCTACCATCGATGCCTTCACTACTTACACCCTCATTTAATATCGAACGTCGGGGTCGATCAATAATACCAGCTACGCTTGACGAAGTGGAGGATAGTATTGTGTTAGTGCTATCCCCACTTTTAACTTTCGAATCATCTATACATGCGGGTATTATCGCTTCTTTGTTTGTTAAATTGGTATTGTCTCTTGACGGTATTATGGAGGAAACATATTGCTGCTGCTGCTGCTGTACATGTACATGTACTTCTTCACCAAAAGTCGACGCTCGTCCTGAGAAGTTATCAACACCACACGCGGCAGCCTTTTCGGCAGCTATTGCCAATTCAAAAAGTTCCGATTCATTAATTTCAGCTCGAATCTTGCGTGATAACTTTTCTAGTTCATGGTCTGATCGTAAAAGAGCCTTGGCGTAGTTAAATCGTTCCACGCCAGGAGAGGCCGATCGGAAGCTCCCTCTCCTTGTACTGATTGGGATACTAATATTACTACTTGTAAGCCGTCGTTGAACGGTAGATTTGTGGTTGTGGTTGTGGTTGTGGTTGCTGCTGTTGTTGTTGGTTGAGGTTGCGATTTTATTGTTTGTTGAAGGAATTGAAGGAGAAGAATATATGGAAGGAAGAAGCGGTGGTCGTTTCCTTCGTTTCGTATTTGAGATAGGTAGAATGCTCCAGGAATCGTATCAATTGAGTATGCTAATGAAAGACCAGCGGAATTATATGGAACGTCATTGGAGAATGGATTCATCGCACCGCAAGTAACATCGGTCGTATTGTTGTAGAAGTTGGGAATGTGAACACACAAAATCTACCGGCCGGCGAGGAGTGGCAGTGGTGGAATTTGTTTCATTTTCAGTAGCAACAAAAACGCTATTCTTCTTATTCTTTTTCTTGTTTCTCCTCCTCCGTATCCTTGATCGGATATGCGGTGCATCTTTATCTGGTATGAATGAACGATGACTATCTGTAACTATACCATCATCGTTATCGCCAG
>FMBT01000821.1:0-11884 GCA_900095095.1 Fragilariopsis cylindrus CCMP1102
TTCAGTTCAACCCTGTTGCAATCATACCGGTATGTCGTCTAGCCTCATTAAAACAGCAATGTGTGACTGGAACAAAGAAAATCTACTGTCTCACTGAAAAAAATCTTCTCTGTTGATACTACTATTTTGTACTAATACTACTACTTAGGCTGTTACTAGAGGTACGAAAAATGTGAAATATAAAATCGTTCTATTTTAGTGCTAAATATGTATTCCCATATCATTATAATATATATGTGTATTCCCATGTCATTATATATCATTAATGTATAGACTGGACTTCTGCGTTCGCGCCTCGTTGGTAGGTAACTTATAATCATTCCAAATCCCCATTTCCATTCCTTTTCTTTCTTTCTTTCTTTCTTTTTATTTACGTATAGTTGTTTATTTCCCTCTTTATATCAACTAAACCTTCTTGTAATGTAGCCAGCGGATCTAGATTCGACATCGATTCAACAGAACCGGAATCATCACTTGAATTGACACTTGCAACAGAGAAGGTTCCAATGGAATGACACGATTCCCAAATAAATGGTCAGGCCATAGTATCCCCTACAATTAAAAGAGATGTATTTAAAGCATAGTGTTAGTCGTCTATCACCATGGATGATCGTGTAATACGAGATCTCTTCTTATCCTTTGATGTTATCTTTTCAGAAATTTCCTTCTCATCATCAGCTTTTCCTCGATTTTGTAAATGCTCTTTATGCTTGTCGTAAGCTGCAAGTTCTGAAGTATGTGCATGGTCTTCAATATCATCATCATCATCATCAGCTTTTTTAATTTCATCTTCATTTTCTGCGAGAGGAGTTTTTTCAATGTCTTCGAATTGAACGGAGCACATAGTGTTAATAGATTGATCATCCGGTACAATTTCAGATGTTGTTGTAATAGCAGTAGGTACTACTAAAGCACCAGTTGTTGCAATATCATTTGATGATTGAAGTGCAGCAGCAGCAACAACTCTCTCTTCTTCAAGAATATGGATTCGAAGTGACTCAAACATCAACTGATAGTTCCCATATCCTTGTCGCATAAACTTGTCGATGTCTTGGACCTGATCAGGCAAACCCTCTAACAGTACTTGAAGCACTTTGAGGTAAATATCTTCTAGTTTCTCTTGAACATAAGGAGATAAAGCTGCAGTAGCGTCCGCTCTTGTCTTCGCAAAACTAGTATAATGTCCCCACGTATGAATGAAACGATTGATATAATCATCATCAACAGTCACATTAGCATGATCCCCAACTTTCGATCCATCTGGATCAATCGACTTACCTATATATATATAAAGAATGAGGAAATAATAGAAGTGAGAAGCATGTATGACAACATATTATTCAATACAATAATACATCCGTGCATGAATCGTTTACCTGTTTCTACTTTACGCGTAGTAGTTTTAATCGTCTTGAGCTTGTCTGCATCTGCAATTGCTTGTTGAAGCACTAATTGATGAACCTTGATCATACTTCCAGGAGGTAAAGTCTCGCCAGATGTAGCATCAATATCCTTATCTGTAAGAGTGACATCCAATACCTCAGAGGTCCCAGTTTCCATGTTCATTGGAGAATTGAATTTGAATACAATAGTATCGATTATACATTTCTTCTCCATGTCAGCAATTTCAACAAGATAATTTGTCATCGATTTAAATACTTCGTGGCTTGCATGAAACTGATTGGTTGCCTGCTCATTCTTTTGAAATGCTACATGCTTCGAAAGCTTTGAAAGGAAAGATGGCCACCTAATCTTGATGTGTAACTCAGTAGGGCTAATCCAAACTAATTCGACAAGCTTATCATTCAACATGCTATGAGGAATCATACGGATCAAGAAATATTTCTTGTTGATGACTTCTAAAAATCCAGTACCTTGTTCTTGTACAGTCCATGATCCAAAAAGGATGGGAGAAGTCATTGTGGAAACTGAGATTCCTTCATCAAGTGTAGTTCCATCGAAGGAACGGCACAAATCATCAAAAGTGATCGTCTTACGAGTCGTCTTTGTCATGATTGTTTTTGCTTTCTTGGAGGGTGTAATTGTTTGTGGTGGTGGTGGTGCTTTTTTTTTGGGCGTTGCTGCTTTCTTTTTGGGAGACGCTTCTTCTTCTTCTTCCTGATATTCGTCTTCGTCGTCTTCTGCTTCTTCTTGAGGTTCAATGGGTTCACCTGTTATAGGAGATGTAGTGTTTACTGGTAATAATACCTCTTCAATTTGATGACCGTCTGCGTGAAGTTTTAATGCTAGCGTTGCTGCTTTCTACAATAATAAATAGACAAATAAATAGACAAAGCAAATTAGTAACAGCAGGAGAATGAAAACATAATGAAATGATAAGAATGACTTACAGCTGCTCTATGACGCCACTGACTCTTTTTGATATATGTTTGAATATTACCAGATAGTTGCCAATTATTTATATTGCAAGGAGAATTATCTGGATCGAAATTGCCACCTGCTTCGCCTTTCTCTTTTAAGTCTAATTTACCTTTGTAATAGAGCCAACAAAGATGCTGCTCCCACAAAACTCTCGAATTGAAATCTTGAATTGATGTTCTGTTTTTTAGTCTATTGTTTGCGCCGTAAGATCTTGCCATGGTTTGATTAAAAAAAAAATGAATAGTTTGATAGCTAGTCTTGCACACAGTATTAGTTCATCTGACTGTTTTTTTCTTTTTTCTCACGATAGCCCGTGTTAAAAAAAAAGCTTTGGTTTTTTCATGCGTTATTCCCGTGTTATAAAAAAAATGCGATGAGAGGGTCCCTCTCCGTGGCGTTATTCGATACTTATACGCGGGAACAAAAGCTGTTGAGATTAAAAAGCCGTTAAATAACGGCAAAAATTTGGTCAACACGCAAAACGCCGTCCTTTTGTCAATTATGAACGTTAAAAGATTAACGGTTTTGAATCAATGAGGGGTGAAATTTTTTAAAAACAAGTACTTAGGGGGATTAACCTTTGGGCAATTCTATTCTATTCTATTTTATTCTATTCTATTCTATTCTATTTTATTTTATTCTATTCTATTCTATTCTATTTCGCTTTTAATTATATGCCCCCTGTTTTTTGCATATGTCCCCTTCTAGTCGCGCGCGCAAGAAAATAATTTTACGGTTATATTTCGCCGAAATTTTATATTACCGGGCTCTCCTTCAGAAAAGAAGCAATTAAAAAGCAAAAGATCTTTCGATGAAACAACATCAATACCTCTCCTCGTACTACTGTAAAAGCTCAGACGAAATATAAGATAGAAAACATGATGGACAATAGCGATAGTGACACCGGTAGTAGCCACGGCGATGAGACACTATCATCGGAAGAAGGTGAAGAAGAAGAAGAGGAACAAGATGAAGAGCAAATCGCTGATGCTGATGCTGATGCCGATCGAAGACGTTTTAAAATAAGTTTGGTCCTTGAACGGAAGAAAAAGAATTTCCCTTACGTAGCAGAAGTAAAATTGATGTATTGATCAAGAAATTCCTTTAAAAACTATGCGATGATACTTTCTCCCAGCCTTATTTGGCGACCCATCATCTTCATTAGATGACAACCGTCCGTGCGCATTGATTCATCCCGGTAGATAATAGAGATTTACCACTTCAGTGCGCTGCATAGAATTCATCCATGTGAGATTCCGATCCGTATTCGATGCTGTAATTCGTTGTCTGCTGTTGGCGAAAGAAAGTACGAACAATACACCCTTCCAAATTGCTTGTAAAAAGCACGGAAACGAGAAAATATTGGAAGTCGTAGAAGATACTCTTATTCGTTATTCAACAGACACCCCTATTAATATTGTAGAGACGCTGGTAATCACTGCTATTGACACCAACATCCATCTGGAATGTGTGTACTTTCTATTGCGGAGACAACTAGACGTGTTGGTAAAATTACTATCATCCACACCGGTGGTGGCAGCGGCAGGATCGAACAACAACAATGGTAGTAATAATGAGGGTAACGACGATGAAAATAGTAGCAGAAATGAATCTTTTACCATAGGAACATTGGATTCGAGAGTCAGTCAGAAACGAAAGGAAGAAAGAGACACTGCGAATGAAAATTAATTAGACTGGTGTGAGTCCAATTAATAATCTCGAGTAAAATAGTCAAAGACCAACAATAATTAATTAAACATGCTCAGTATTCTGCAGAGAGATCTTTACATTCATATTTATTTAGTGCTGCTATAATATTGCTTTTGTAGTTGTTTGTGTGTCATCAAAGCCAAAATGATCCTTCAATGCTATGGAGATACATTGGATACATAGGAAAAACAAAACACAGCAGACAATACAGGCAGTACCAGATATCAATTTAATATTAGCGGAAAATCAATGCTAGCTATCAAACCAAGAGGGACACATGTATCTGAATTCTGTAGCAGCATCTTTTCTGTAGCTTAAAATAGGTCAAGCAAATAATATTCGGGAGCAGCCGTCCATATCCTTCTATTCCTTCTAGATTAGTATTATATACCCCCTTCTTCTTAGTGCACTTAGTGTATACTGTAATATTTATGCTTCCGTACTAGTGACATACTGAAGTTTACGTTGTTGATTGTATACGACAAACCTCCTACCAGTAAACAATTTGTTACATGTGTGTAGTTCTTCTTCTCTCTTTCGCACCAATAGCAAGTGATTTTGACTGCCAACTAAATTCTGAATTAACACTCAAGCAAGAATTGTCAATGGTGGTCATTTTTCTGTATATGATTCAAATTCCACTTCACTAGAGCAATCAATGACAACAAGAGTGATACAGGCACATTCAAAGAAATTGGAATCAATAATGTGGTGAAGGAAAAATTCAAATGAGATATTTTGTTTGTTCATTTCGATTGAAAATCATGTTGTTTGTGTGCCTTCCCCAGGAGGCACATACAATGTTCTAGTACATTATGTGGATGCTACACTAGTACCACTTCATACAATGACCCGTCTGCAAGCCAACCAAAAAACGGTTTAAAATAGCCCTTCACAATGTGAGCAATCTTTGACTGACTATAACTTTCGGGCTATTATGTACCAGGTGGTCAAGCAGTAGTTATGTAGCAGATTCTCCATTTAACAGAGATATGGATCGTATATGCAAGATTACCACCTTGGGCATATTTTTCAAAAGTTATCTCTACAATTAGATCTTACTAAGTAACTTGTCTTGTAACAGATTTTTGTCCGCCCAATTTTAATAAAAACTGAATCATATCCAAATTCTACTAGTATTTGTTAGTGTAGTATATAATAACATCTTTAGCAACAAATATGCACACCTGAAGAGTCATTTTTCTGGAAAATTAAAATTAAACTATTAACTTTACAATTGACCTATTGGATAGAGAACTGTTATATTCCTTAGTCTTGTAAGAAGCCTATAGGTATCTCATAATGTAGGCTCACACACAGCACACATTTTAGAGATTTAAAATAATGTATGTGTAGTACGCACAACAAAATATCTCAGATAAAAGGGGACAACACCTTCTGGGTCAGGTACACTAGCATCCGCATATTGTACTAGTAGAATGTTGTGTTTGCCTCCTACCACTTTTTTGTTCCTGTGGTTGTTGAATAGATTACAATCCGCTGTTGTGGATGGAAGGCACATGCACAATAAGATTCCCAATCAAAATGAACAACAAAATATCGTATTTGAAAGTGTTGCAGAGGACAACACCTTCTGGGTCGGGTGCACTAGCATTCTTATAGTGTACTAGAATGTTGTAGTTGCCTCCCATCCATTTTTTGTTCTTGTGGTTGTTGAATAATTTACAATCCGCTGTTGTGGAAGGCACACAAATAACAAGAAGATTTTGGTCAAAACAAGATGAACCACAAGGGTTGCAAAGGACAACATCAGGTGGGTTGGGTACACAAACATTCTTATAGTGTACTAGAACATTGTAGTTGCCTCCTACCATCCCTGGTTGTTCATCATCACTTGACTAAAGTAGTATCTCACAAATTCTCCAGTGGAGTTTGGTTATTGGAATTTTAAACAACTTCAACTTCTCTTTAAGTCCTAGAACCAGTATGGTGCACCAAAATACCACCCAGTCATTCATCTCATACCCATAGGGGATGATCTAAGGGTCATGATCCCTCATACATACCTTATTCTTGCCTTCAGAACACAAAACATTGCATTTTGGCCAACATGTCATATTTCCATGCCCAAAAGTACCATTCAGAAATAGGCTACCACAACATCAAAGAAAGGAATTGGAAGGTGATTTGAACACCCATATACCTTCCATATATACATATGGTCAAAATACACTAATAATACTTGGAATATTTGCCATATTGGTGGTGTGGTGGGGAGGAAAAAATAAAATAGACATAAAATAGCCCAAAATGCACACGTTACAAAAATATTTGAGATGCTACTGCGCCCATACCAGGTGTGCTGAGTCCCAAATAAAATAGCTAGACACCAACCTAACTCATAAATGTTTTGGATTCTATCATTGCTTTAGGTAACCATACATATATTTGGGGTGTCACAGGTCAAAATCCACCGCTATTAAAACACACAATTTCTCTAAGCGCCAAGTGCGAGTGTAATCAAGGCTGTGATGCACCATCAATACAGACCTAATAACCTTGAAAGATTATATGCAGTTCAACATTATACCTATGGGTACAAGGTCCAACTATTGCTTAGGGATATAGGGAGGTTAGGAAGGTGTCAGGGTGTGCTAAGCCCCCAAAAGAGTCATTTAGGCCCCAAAACAGGTTTTCCCCTTTAGTGCCCACATCAGCATGGTCCTGCCCATAGCTTGCCAATTTTATATTCCTTTTGGTGTATATGGTCAATCCAATGTGCGTACTTTGGGACAATTCATCTTTCTGAGCGTGTACTAGGTCACATACCCCCCCCCCAAATGGGCCATTTTCCCATGTCCTAGGCTGTATCACACCCTTTACCACCTTCTAGTGTAAAGAGCACATACCTAGCACCCCAAAATCCGTTCCAAGTATCCACTCTATACATATGGTAAGGTAAAGGAACTCTTCCTGACCAAAAAGAAGCGTTTTCCTGGAAGTTCTACCCTAGTTTGTGTCCTGAACAAGATATCTCATAAAAAGATGATGCGTGCTGTGTGTGAGCCTACATTGTGAGATACCAGTAGACTTACAAGACTAAGGAATACGAAAATTCTCCATCCAATAGGTCAATTGTAAACTTCATAGTTTATTTTTCCAAAAAAATGACTTTTTAGGTGCATATATTTGATGCTAAAGTTGTTATTATATACTACAGTAACAAATGCTAGTAAAATTTTGGGCATGATTTAGTTCTTATATTAATTGCTAGTTCCACGCGGAGATTTATTTAAGCGTTTCGCTAGATCCCTCGGCGCCAAAATTCAAATAAATGATGACTGTTTGAGGGGTGTAACCCACTAAAGTGGTACTAGTGTAGTGCACCTGACCCATCTAGTGTTGTCCTATGTAACCCTTTCAAATGAGATATTCTGTGTTTCATTTCAGTTGAAAATCTTGTTGTTTTTGTGCCTTCCACATCACAGCAGCAAAATGAATTTTATTCCACAACCAAAGCAACAGAAAAGTTATAGGAGGCAAACACAATGTTCCAGTACATTATGTGGATACTAGTGCACCTGACCCATCTGGTGTTGTCCTATGTAACCCCTTTCAAATGAGATATTCTGTGATTCATATCAGCCAAAAATCTTGTTGTTTTTGTGACTTCCACAGTAGCAAAATGAATTTTATTCCACAACCACAGCAACAGAAAAGTTGTAGGAGGCACACACAATGTTCTAGTACATTATGTGGATACTAGTGCACCTGACCCATCTGGTGTTGTCCTATGTAACCCTTTCAAATGAGATATTCTGTGATTCATATCAGCCAAAAATCTTGTTGTTTTTGTGACTTCCACAGTAGCAAAATGAATTTTATTCCACAACCACAGCAACAGAAAAGTTGTAGGAGGCACACACAATGTTCTAGTACATTATGTGGATGCTAGTGCACCTGACCCATCTGGTGTTGTCCTCTGCAACCCTTCCAAATGAGATATTCTGTGGCTCATATCAGCCAAAAATCTTGTTGTTTTTGTGCCTTCCACAGCTGCAAGATAAATTTTAATCCACAACCACAGCAACAGGAAAGTTGTAGGAGGCACACAATGTTCTAGTACATTATGTGTTTACTAGTGCACCTGACCCATCTGGTGTTGTCATCTGCAATGAGATATTTTGTTCTGTGTATACATATTAAATCCCTAAAATAACAAAACTGTGTGCAATCAAAGCCTTGATGCACCATCAATATGGCCTTAGTACACCAAAAAATTATATGGAGCTCAAGATTATACCTACACCTCCAAGGGCCACATAATGCTTAGTTTTGTATGGAGGTTATGAAGTTGTAGGGCCGCATTAACCACAAATTGGGCCATTTAGGTCCCAAAACAGGGTTTCCACTTCTGTGTACACCTAAGCTGGATCATCAACGCAAAGCACCAGGAGTAAGTTCCCTTTGGTATATATGGAAAACCCCATCCATATATTTTGTGATTGAAATAGCACCAATAAGTAAAAGTAAAAAAGAAACTATTAAACCAATATCACAATGTCACTAGAAGATACAGAAATGATTGATACAGTAGCAGACTCAGGCACAACTGGACATTTCTTCCCAAACAAAGTCAATAAAAAGAACAGCCACAATGAAATCAAAGTGATCTGTGCAAGCAACCACTCAGTGGAATCTGTAGCAACAACAGCATTAGACATACCCAAACTATCGATGAAAGCAAATACAGCATACCACTTCAATGCAATAATGGAACAACTGCTACTTTCGATTCCATTACTAACAGACGATGGGTGTAAATGACAGTAATATCAATTTGACAATGGATAATATTGTGGTAACAAAAAATGATAAAATTAAATTAAAGGGCATTCAAGACAAACTATCCACACTTTGGATGATACCAATTAAACTCCTTAAGAAAGTGAATCAATCTATTAGCACAAGCACTACCCCCAGTACCAATGGTTTATGCAGAAAATAGTACATACCATCAACCAACAATAGCAAAACTGATGGCATATCCCAATGCAACAAGGAACGTACTTGTTATAGTAGAGAGTAGAGTGGAATTTTTTCTTTGGTTTTCGTTTTTATTTGTTTTTCTCAATGTTTTTTCCTTTCTCATCCTTTCTTAATGGTAAGATAATAGTACTACTCGTTGCTGTTATAATCAATCAATCGTTCGTCTGTTTTGTTTGTTTGTTTGTTTGTTTGTTTGTTTGTTTGTTTGTTTGTTTGTTTGTTCGCGGATTGATTAATCGTCGTATTGAATATTACTTGAGATTCATTATTTTTTGGTATTAAAGATATTGCACTACTGCATTTGCACAGTGCGGTGTGGTGCGATCCGTAATAGCTACCAGCGTTGGGTGGATCGGTCGGAGCGTGCCGATGATGATGATAATGGTGATGATGCCGTATTTTTTGTTTTGTTGTTGCAACAGTTTAATTTACTTGATTCCTTCTTTTAATCTTTACTGTTGTTTCGCCAGAAGAATTTCAAATCAAATCAAATCAAATCAAATCAATTCAATTCATTTTTTTCACTCACTCATCCTATTTTATTTCAGATTTCAGATTTCAGATTTCATATTTCAAAATCGAATCAAATCGAATCAAATCGAATCAAAATAATCAATCGGCATTTCAGCATATCTTTTGTCTCAATCAAATCAAATCAAATCAAATCAAATCAAATCACCGACTACAAAATAACACAATTGATTTCCCTTTTTAATATACTGTGTATATATTCAGTGGTGGGTTTTCTTCCATTGTTTCTTGCGACTGCGACTGCGACGACCACCACTACTGTAGATACTTATACTATTACGATCAAGAAAGTTCCTATATGTTTTTGGATTTAAAATTGATAAACATCCACCACCCCCACCACGACCACAACCACATAGTTCACAATCCTCATCCTCATTTTCGTTAGTATTTTCATAAGGATTATCACTCGCTTTTATCTCTCTCACATGTACTTGTTGTTGTTGTTGTTGTTGTTGTGCTTGTGCTGATCTTTCACTTTCTGTTAATTGTTTTGTTAATTGTGATACAGGTGTTTTAATTGTGATTTTATTTAATGTATTCGAACTAATTCTTCTATTTTCTGATATTGTTGCTAAATTATATGTTGAATTGTTATTGTCGAATGAATGCTGTGGTCGATGATGTTGATGTTGTGGACTACGAATACTACTACTACTACTACGGTTGGCGGCTACTACAGGTGCTATCAATAATAAACCACCTGTACTCGAGATTGTTTCTTTACTACCAACTACTACTCTAGGTTGTCGTGGCGGAGATAAACTTCGGGTGTTGTTACTACTAGCAGTATTATTGTCAATAGGAATTCCTTTTGATTTCGATCTACTCCACATTCGTGGAGATAAAGACGACGACGACGACGACGAATTGGAATTGGATGCGGATGGAGATGGAGATATAGACGTTAGAGGAGATGATGCTGATGTCAGAGCAGATCTACCCCAAACAGGAGATTTAATACTACTATTACTACTGCTCTTGGGACTGTTTTTATTGCTTGCATTACTATCATTGCTCTTATTTCTTCTATGCGTTCTTCGTGCTATATTTGATATAGAACGCATTATTATTTATTATTATTATTATTATTATTATTATTATTATTATTATTATGACACCAGCCAGTCTCACAAGTCCAAGAGCAAACGAGGAGCAGGTACTGTACCGGTAGATGTGCAAGTACAGTACAGTAATGATCAGATATGGATGAGAAGATACGCACAACTACTGATTCTACGATGTTATGTACTGTACCTGGTAGTTACCGCAGTAAGGAAATAGATCATCATCATTGGTGCCGACAAAACAGATCGACTTGACTTGACTCGACTCCTGGTGTGTTGAAACAAAATCTGAATTTCGTGCTGTTCGTTGCCTTTACAGCAAAACGTACGCGATAGTAGAAAATAGACGCGTCAATCCTAATCGTAGATAAGTTGACGCGCAATATTTCGCGCGCATTAATGGAGAGTCGAGTCTTTTTAGGTCGATGTGTCATGTGTGATACGCCAACTGATTTTGGTTGGTTTTGGCTGGCGTGTGTGAACACCAGGCCAGGCCAAAAGGCAAGATCCAAAGAACAACCATCTATCGTCAATTAATTCTTGAAAAATCGAAGAATGATATCGAATGAATGTAGCATCTGATCAACAGCCAATACACCGTACTAGTAGTACTTCCATCCTCGTACTGTACGTTGAAGAATACTGTCGACAAACAAGAGAAAATAGTTTCATACTGTAGCATAGGCTCAAGAAGAGTGAGAAGAAGTGAAATCGATTGCGAGCTCGATTGATTGATTTGGCGCGACACATATCACCCGACAACCATAATAACATGGCAGTCTTCTTCGTCTCCTGGTTCTTTGTTTTGATTTTCACATTGGTGGTTAGTACATTATTTTCATCAATCATTGTCGTCGTTCATGTCAATGCTTGGTCGTCGACGTCAAACCACACCAACAACAACACCACAACCAAACAAGAAAGCAACCGACGACAGCAATATTCCTCATCTCTCGAAGGAATTGGAATAGGAAAGAGGAAAATCCTCCTCCTTATACAGCAACGATAAAATATTATTAGAAGACAATTACAGTCATCGTCGTTGAGAGTGATAGTAACAAAGAAGAACTTTTGTCATCGACACACAACAACTACAACTACAGTAACAACCAGGCACCTACTTCTTCTCCTTCATCATCATCATCATCATCATCATCATCATTATTCATCATCTAATTCTATAT